>JANAVB010003398.1:14978028-15148028 GCA_029216955.1 Iris pallida | reverse complement strand
CGGGATTCAGGTATTGTTATTGTGTTTATTATCCGTTCGTGCTTTTTATTCCTTATCATGAGATACCATGTTCCTTGTTTTAGTTGTAGACTCATGTTATATTCCTTAGTCTTATCGGACATTTATGCTAGTGGGCTGCAGACAACGACCCATAGTGTTCATTCATGTTTTATATTCTTATTGTAGATTGAGATATAGATTGCATTGTCATGATTTGGCAGTAAACTATAGCCTTGACAGCGTTTACGTATTCAAGATGGGCTGGAGTCCGTTCGATACGTAGATGGCTTGCTCACGTGCTCGCGTTCGAAAAGCGGGTGCGGGTCGCATGGCTCTTCTTTATTATTTTGCTTGCATCAGCAAGTGCTTGCAAGGAAACAATAGTTGGCCGCATAGGCTTGCATGAATGGCCAAAGCATTAATTAATTGCTTACGTAAAGTTGGCCGCATGGCCCTTTATTAGTTGTATGCAATTACATGCTTTGGCTTTTGTTTGCATGGCCATATGCAATGCACTGCTTGCTGAGCCGCATAAGGCCTATTGCCATGCTGAGCCGTATATGGCCATTAGCAATTGCATGCATTTTTGCATGCAACCTGTTTTGGCTACGTAGGCTACTATTAATTGATTAGCATTAAATATTTGTATGCATTTGCATTAGCATTAAATATTTAAGCTGGCCGCATGGCCACTGTTCATTTGTGGCCGCATGGCCACTATTTAATATTTGTGGCCGCATGGCCTTAGCATTAATTGTAGCCGCCTGCACAATCAATATTTAATTTCTAAATGTCTGCTTGTGCCATATTAATTTTAAGTGTGTTTCCTGACACGATGGTGATCCGTTGTGGTACACTTTTGACAAATGATGTGACATGATAGTGGCCCGACGTGGCGCACTCCTGACAGTGAACATGACATGACAAGATTGAATGGCCTGGACACCGTAGATGATTGTGTTGGTACAATTAAACCGATAATGTTTGCATCATGTCCAGGACAGGGACCCCTGAGTATCACGGTCAGGGGTACCTACTATAAATGGATAAGGCTAATAACTAGAATAATTCAGTAGTCATGAGAGATTTCCCCAGTTACAGGCGATCCCGTTATCCGGACCACCATTGTGGACTTGCAGCCTGCCGACGAGTAGGGCACAAGTCTAGATTCACTGATATATAGAAAATAACGAGGCAGTGCTTAATGAACCCAAGTCGACTGGATAACCTGGATTAGCTGCAGGGCTTGTAGCTGGAGGAACATCTCACTGCATGTTTATGATAACCCTAGATTAGCTAATGTAGAAAGCCGTAATCACTGATTGGCCAGGAGCGATTGTATGGTGTAGTTTCAGTGCTCGATTATTGCAAGTTTGATCGCATGATTGTCACTTTTAACAATAAAGATCAGGGACTAAGTTCTGTTCAGGCGAAGGGTTACAACCCCGTTCCTTATTTGGTTTAAGGGTTGTAACCTAGCTCCCGGAGCAGTTCTGCGTCCTCTCTTCGTTTATTGTCTTATCGCACTCCACGTCATGCTTGTAATGTTTTACCTTACCAATAGGATTTGGAGACGTAGTTCTATTCAGGTGAAGGATTACAACCCCGGTCCTTGTTTGGTTTAAGGGTTGTAACCTGGCTACTTGAATGGTTCCCTCGTACTCTATTATGACTGTTGATTATTCTTTTATTATCAAGCTCTTTTGTAACCACTTAAATATTGATTTCTGATATGCTGGTTTTAGTTCTTAAGTGAAGCCTCCTTTGTGGTACTTGCTCTTTCTGGGATCTGACCCAGCTGGTTTTGTGTGGCCAGATTTTGGAGCAGCTTCAGAGGGTCTACCAACCTTCCAGCCCGATGGTGACCACCAGGCGTAACCAGGGCAACGAGTGGGTTTATTTTTGGCTCTCCTACTCTATTGTAAAAAATCTTATTTTGAGACATTTAGCCGACGAGCACCTGTTAGCTCGTATTGCATACCTTATTACTGTCTGCCTACGGGCTGTAACATGATTGGCAGATCCTAGGGTTGATCATGTATGACTAAACTCTTGCTAGTCCTCACATTTTGTAACGACTAGCTTCATGATCACCTGAACATGTAATGTTTGGGACGCCTTACTATTGTATATTTGGTGATCTTACATCTTGTAACTTTACTTGCTTGTTTGAGATTGAGACAATTAGGCTTGTTATTGACCATAGGAGACTGATGGATTGTAGTTAAACCCTCATATATCTAGTCAGCCGTGACCGTATAGTGGGGTGGATTCCATTTCATTATACATAGCTGGCTATGTATGCCCCCGCTCTTCAGGATTCTGGTTCTGGGGCGTTACAAGGTGTGCCTCGGCTTCCCGCAGAAACTGTACGGAGTAGTCTGCCTCTGGTCCTGTCCCTGGTGCTGAACTGGGGTATCCTGAACTATACCCGGTACAACCCTCTCAATTGCTGCCATCACCAGCCGGTGGGAGTTCTCTATGCTCTGTCGTGACACCTCTGTCTGGCAGTACTGTGCCTCGGCCTGGGCCCTCTGGGTCTGCAACATCTGCTATAGAAGGGCCCTCATCTGCTGCGCATCAGTCGGTAGCGGAGGCGGTGGTGGAAGAGTCTTAGGAATGACTACGGATGGTCCCGCTGCCGGAGGTGGAAGACCTCCTGGAACCGTCGCTGCTACTCCTGCCTGAAGGGCAGGAACTAAGGTGGCAACTCCCTCAACTGCTACTCCCACCTGAAGGGCAGGAACTGAGACTGCTGCTCCCGTAGTCGGAGGTGGAGGTCCTACTGGATCGGATCTCTCTGGAGCTGCACTACGTCCTGCTGCCTGAGAGCGAGTAATTGCCATCCTGAGGACGAATTGAACCCAAGAGATCAATATGGCACAAGATAAGATATTATCAAAGGAGGACAATTGAATTCAAATGCAAGAAGAGTTGTCATGGAAATCAAAAGATCAGAATTTTTCTAAAATGTGATTGAGTAACTCCTATCATATCCTAGATCCTATGTCCTAGTCGCAGGCTCGTAATTAGTACTCTAAGTCGAGCACCATTACGAGATCGCACTAATTGCGACACTAACCTGCATGGGCCACCACAAAAATATGTCACGACCCGCACCCTGATTAAGGGCACGAGCACGTGGTTATGTCCAGCCTACGTCGCAGAATCGACAGTAGAACGCTGTATAGGTCTTCTACAAAACTACACTAAACAGTAAAAAGATACCTATACAGTATATACACTCCGAATGGAGGTGACATAGCAATACAGTCTCAATCACAAAAGCAAACTAGGATAGATAGCACGAAATAAAAATATGATAGATATGAAAACGAAAAATGAGTTCAACATCCAACATAGCTAGATAGAAACAAACAGCATCACAGAGTCACAAAGTATAAATATAAGCTACTACAGTCTAAAACAAAAGCTGGATCGTAGTCCAGGCAAGCCTAACTAAGTTAACTACTCTGGGAGTATAAAATCTAGTGGCTCAACTATCAGGCCACAGTCCTGGCCTAAGTCTCCATCTGTCTCGACCCTATAGTAGGTCGAGCAGCCTGCCTCAGAAACATCTGTAATATGTCAACGGTATCCTGTCAGGAAAATGAGCAAGTACTAACACTAACAGCAGTTCCATATGAATTGACAAATTCTATAAGAGACAGTATAATAAAATACAAGACAAAGATATTGGATGACGTGGGAACCATTCGAAAGCCGAGTTACAACCCTTAAACCAAACAAGGACCGGGGTTGTAACCCTTCTCCCGAACAGAACTTAGTCTCCAATCAAGTTACAACATAAAGGCATGTAGAGCATGTGAGTAAATGAATATCATAGCATGGTGAAAAAGTACAGAAAGTAGAACTGAGCAGGATATAAGATACGATAAATAAATATAAAATATGACTTGAATTATTAGAGCGCTATGTGATCGGCTAGGGAATCAGAATCAGGTTATCTACTTGGCCCGACAATTATACGGTGTTCTCACGAAAAGTCATGCCGGCCAACCTGGATAACAAGCACACGGAGGAATCTGCTACACCCTACGTGAGGTGAGAGTGGCACAAGCAAAATAGTGACAAGGGGCTTTGATGACATAAC
This sequence comes from Iris pallida, assembly GCA_029216955.1. Classification (NCBI taxonomy): domain Eukaryota; kingdom Viridiplantae; phylum Streptophyta; class Magnoliopsida; order Asparagales; family Iridaceae; genus Iris; species Iris pallida. The sequence continues at coordinate 15,143,914 of JANAVB010003398.1, read as the reverse complement.
CCCCAATAATTCCCCCATCCCCGAATAGTATAATGAATCTGGACATGACACGTCAAAACACGGGATTCCATAAGAGGGTAGCAAGTCCCCTTAGAAATTAGTGTCTATATTAATACACATAATAAGACAGAAAATGTACCAATATACCACAAAAAATCTAGGAATAACATCCCATGTCATGATCCAACATATACTAGTCCGTGAACTATCGTGACCGAAAATCGAGTAAGACACTACAACTGAATCGGATATAGCAGATATTAAGACAATAAAAACTATCAGTGAATGTACTCGCCTGTGGTCCAGAACTGATAAGGTGAACAGACGCTCAGAATAATCACAGACCTATAGATGAGATACTACAAGTCAAAACATGGTTTAATAATAAAAGGAAAGCTAATCTAGTCATGATATGCAAGTCTAAGTCAAAACTAGGTCAAACTAAGTTACACCAGCTAAACTTGGTCACACTAGCTCATACTAAGCCAAACTGGGTCATACTAGGACAACCAAGGTCAAACAAGGTTACAGGAAGTCAATCCAAGTCAAACTAGGTCAATCTGGGTCAAAGGTTGACTTACAGTTGACTTTTGGTCAAAAAATCAACTCTGGTCAACACTGAGTCAACCCTAGGTCAACCCTAGGTCAAACAAGTCAAATATTGACTAACAGTTGATTTTCAGTCAACTGCTCAACTCTGGTTTGGTTTCGGTCAATTCTAAGTCAAGTGTTGAATTAAAGTTAACTTTCGGTCAAAAAGTCAACTCTTGGTCAACGAAGGTCAAGACTAGCCTAAACTACCCTCATCTAGTCATTATCTACCAAGATAACCTATTTTTAATCCCATCTAGCGATCAAAAACCCAATACATTACATTACCCAATACCCTCTATATTTTCTCTTACAAGGTATTCTCGATATCTTGCCCATTACAAAGGAAACCCCTCTAGATCTCAGGAAACTAGCCTAGGATTTTTAGGGTAGCTATATACTATCCTATCTAGGGTTTACCAACCAAGAAATCTGGGTTTTCTAGACATCTAGTCCATCTTATGGTCATGTTGGTTATTCCAACATTACCTTAGGGTATCGTCATGATACGCTATGGTATCTTGAGATACCACACCCTACTCTCTACCAACCTTCCTAGTTCACTCTCCCACACTCTCCTAGTGTCTAGGTTAGCCACTCTAACTAGTCTTCTAGGATACTAACCTAGTTAGGACACTAACTTAACCAACTCACTACTAACACTAACACAACATCAAGCTAACACCAACACTAACTAAGGGTTTATATAGGCTTCTAGTGGATCTATTTGTGGGGCATACTTGCATGTAAGAGATTTGGAATAATGGATGCATGAGTGAATGGTTGAATGAATGGATGAGATGTGTATTGATATGTGAATGGAAGGATGAAATAAAAATAGAAAAAATGAATGAATGAGAGGATGAATGAAATCATGGAAGGATGAATGATTGAAAGTATGAGTGAATGAAGGGTGTATGAATTGAATTTAATGGAAGAATGAATGTATAATGAATGAAAGAATAAAGGAAAGAGTGGAGGAAATGAATGGTAGAATGTGTGAATGAGGGCGTTTATATAGGGCTGAATGTGGCTGTCAAATGGGGTGCTCATATGGGCTGATTTGTTGGGGGTTTAACAGACTGTTAAGGGCTGTCCTAGGGGGCTGTCAAGTGGGTGAATTGGGGCTAAGTGTGGCTGAATGTAGGGGCTGCTATGGACTGAAAATAGGGCTGAACATAGGGATGTCTCCCCCCTATAACCTGTTGAATTCAGCAGTAACATGCTTCTACCAGCAGCCTATTGCTGCTACAGTGCTGCTGCCATAGGGCTGTCTCTAATACTCTCTTACTCTCTCTAATATCAAAACTCTACTCTCTCAAGCTCCACACACACACACTTACATATTTACATATCCACACACACACACTCATATACATATGTACACTCACCCACACATATATTTATATATAGACACACAACACAATTATATATATATTGACACACAAATATATATATATATATATATATATATATATATATATATATATATATATATATATATATATATATATATATATATATATATATATGAAAGTATAGAGAGACACATATACATATAAATATATAACCATGAAAATATATATATATAGATTATGATACATTATGATACCAACATGATAACATTAAGAACAGCACTATAACATCAAAAAATCTGAGATTAAAATAGGAACATTCATTAAATCAAATCACAGTCACATAAAGTGTCCAATATTTGGGGTTTCCCACATGGACACAAAGCACAACACAAAGGACACTCCTATGACCTCCAAATAGACACGAAATGGACACAAATGGAGATACAACCATGGGGGTCATTCCTACGGGTTCAAAATATTCCTATATGCATGTAGGGGTAGATTAGAGGAGAGATTATACCTTCCGGGAGAGGGATTCCAAGAGAAATCCTTCCGATACGACACCGACACGAAGTGGCCTCCAAATGGACACAAACTAAAGCCAAATCCTCCCAAACTTGGCTAGCACCCTCTATCCATGAAGTAGAGGAGAAATAAAGAAGATTTGGTGGAAGAAATGATTGATTTGGAGATAAAATCAATGGGAACCTTCTCTAAAATTTGGGAAAGAGCAAGAGAGAGAAATTTGTGGATGAGAACAAATGAGAGGATGACTCCACCCCTTCCTATTGTGGCCGGCCATCCATGGCCATGTGTCCCCATTTGTAAATGTTAATAATACCCCCCACTTACTCAAATGAATTAAATTAGGAAAAGGCTTTAGGTTGAGGCTAAATTAGTCATGTTTTAAGTCTCTAATCAACTAAACCTATTCTTGAAAAATTAGTCTAACACACTAACTAAAAAATATTATCATATGGGCCATGCCTAACTAATGAGTGGGTCCCACTAGAGTCAAAACTACCCCGGGTCCCCGTTACAAATCGGATTGAGCTGAAATTCGAACCCGACTCAAATAACGCCAAAACAATATCATAATTAAAAAAATAAATTTCAAATATATTCAAAAATACAAAATGACAAAAATATCCCTGTTTCTGAAAACTGAGGGTGATATGGCGTCTGCCGAATTCTCGGAAGATGATGAAGATGACATTGAAGAAGCTCCTAAGGTAGACCCTTGGGCACAAAGGATGGACAATCAGTGGGAACTTCATTTTGAAGAAAGAGAGCCACCTGCTGAGGATCAACTAGTCCAAATCGATGTTGGAGAGAACGATGTATCATGACCAATCTTCATTAGCAAAAATCTCCCTGAGGATGATAAGCAAGAACTAATTCACCTTATTCGTGAATATATTGATGTCTTCACCTGGAGTTATGAAGATATGCCAGAATTAGATCCTCAAGTCGCAACTCATAAACTTAACATCTTGCCTAATGCCAAGCCAGTCAAACAACAGCAGTGGCGATTCAAGCCTGAAATGATAGATGCAATTGATGATGAAGTTAAAAAGCTTATAGCTTACGATTTTATTAGAGAAGAACAGCATCCTGACTGGGTAGCCAACATTGTACCAGTTTTGAAGAAGACTAGAAAGGTTCGAATTTGTATAGACTTTCAGGATCTCAATGATGCTTGCCCTAAAGATGAATTTCCTCTCCCAATTATCGATGTCATGATCGACAATACTTGTGGATTTGAACGAATTTCTTTCATGGATGGGTTTTCTGGATACAATCAAATTCGGATGAATCCTGAAGATGAAAAACACACTTCATTCCTTACTCCTCGTAGAGTATACTGTTGTACAGTCATGCCGTTCGGTCTTAAGAATATGGGTGCAACTTACCAGCGGGCTATGAGTACTATCTTTCGAGATCATTTGTGAAAGACCGTCGAATGCTATGTTGACGATATTGCTGTCAAAAGTCGTCTAAAGGAAGATCACATTCAAGATTTAAGAACTATTTTCAATCTAATGCGCCAGCTTCAACTCAAAATGAACCCCACCAAGTCTTTCTTAGGTGTCTTTAGTGGTAAATTTCTCGGATTCGTCATTACCTCTAAGGGTATACACGTTGATCCCGAGAAGATCAAAGCCATTCAAGAGATGCGTCCTTCACGCAACCTAAAAAAGCTACGAGGATTCCAAGGTCGACTTGCGTACATCAGGCGGTTCATTTTGAATTTATCTGGACGTTGTAGACCATTTACTCAGTTAATGAAGAAAGATGTATCTTTCATTTGGACGGAAGAATGTCAACGAGCATTTGACGACATAAAGCGGTATTTAATGAGTCAACCGGTTCTTGTACCACCGATTTCAGGAATACCCTTCTTGATGTATGTCCGCACAATGGATCATACATTGGGAGCTTTGTTAGCTCAGAAGAACAAAGAAGGTCATGAATAAGCCATCTACTACCTTAGCCGGACAATGATTGGAGCTGAACATCGTTATAGTTCAGTGGAGAAAGAATGTTTAGCCTTAATGTTTGCCGTTCAAAATATGAGACATTATATCATCGGCCAAACCATTCATGTTATATCCCGAGTCAATCCTCTGCGGGTTTTAATGAAGAAGCCAAGTACACTCAATTCCAGGCTTGCTACATGGGCCATATTATTAGCACAATATGATATGGTGTATGTTCCTCAAAAGTCTGTGAAAGGCCAAGCACTTACTGACGAGAGCATGAGATTTGTTAGTAGGTACATGAAACAAGTTGCTGAGATGGATCATCGTCCAAATAGAAATGAACATATTAAAAATGATGCGATTTCCGATGGCCATCCAATTTTAAAAGGAACAATAATGAGATTGGATAAACAATAGCTACAAAGTGCTCACCATTATGTATTATTCAATATGGATGAAGTCGAACCTTATCTAGAGTAAGTTATAAGAAAACATACTAACTCTAACGTAACTTGCCAATATCTATAATTAATATCATGTAAAATTGTTTTCCCTCTTAGGATGCACTTGAAGGAATTGAAACTTTCGGATAGACGCCTTGTTCAAAATGAAAATTTACTTCAAGATCATCATTCGAAGGAATTGTCATCTTGGTTAAAACAGAAGATCCCAATTTCTTTTTTTTAGGACCCTTAGCACATTATTTTCCAAAAAATGTATGTCCTTACCTTTTGTTTTGATTTTGAACAGATTGAAGGACAATCCTGTGGAAGCATATCCGACATGTTAAGAGGGCTTGCACATGGCCCTTCAAAACATGTTGTGTCTTATTCAGGATTTGTTATCAATGGTAACCGCTACCATACAATGGCTGCTGAGAACTCTAGGCAGAACAGTGGTGTTTCACTTGAGGCAACAACCATTTGTAGATTCAGCTCGAAGGATAGGAACCAAGTCACCGATACAGTTGCCTACTATGGAGTGCTTAAGAATATAATTTGCTTGGATTATCATACCTTTCACATTCCTATTTTTGATTGTGATTGGGCTAGCATAACAAATGGTGTCAAAATAGAAGATGGGTTTACCTTGGTTAACCTTCACCAAGGAAAGCACCGCTTTGAAAGAGACACGTTTATTCTAGCATCACAGGCAACCCAAGTATTTTACTCTAAGGACACTGCTTCATCTAATTGGCATGTTGTGTTAAAGGCACCAACAAGAGGTTTTCAAGATATGGATATGGTCGTTGATCAAAATGTCTATACACCATCATTAGCACCAGTGGATGTATCAAAACTAGATAAGAATGTTGAGGATGATAGTGATAGTTATCTTAGAAAGGATTGTGAGGGCATTTATGTTTAAGAGGTCTTTTTCCTCTATATTTAATCTTATGAAACGCTCTATATGGTTTAATTGGCCTCTATGTTTCATTAGTTTTTATTATTGGTATAGAAGCTTGTTTGAAAATAACTAGTATTTTTTTAATGCTTTCACAATTTTTCTTGAATTTGTTATATGCAGGTTTTTAATTTTCTTTGTTAAGGTTGTGCAGAACATGTATACAATCAGTAGTTTTTATTAGGTTTTGGTATTTTTTCAATGCTTCACAATATAGGGTTTATGAACTTCGTTTTAGTATTTGATACTCTATCAATGTACAGTCCTTCAAAATACAGGTGTAAACTCAAACAATATACAATCCTTCAATGTAAAGTCCTTCGATGTACAATCCTTCAGTGTTTTTTAATGCTCTATGATACTCTATCAATATACAGTCCTTCAAAAAACTTTATGATACTCTATCAATGTACAGTCCTTCAATGTACAGTCCTTCATTTTTTTTAATGCTTCATAATACAGGTGTAAACTCAAACAATGTACAGTCCTTCAAAATCCAGTGTATAGTTTTAGTATTTGATACTCTATGATACTCTACTTGTCATGATTTGTTTCTTTAATATTTGCTTATTTTCTAATCATCATCAACGAGTAATTCTTGCTCGTAGATACCCTATCTTGCAATGACACCAAGGAAAAGAAGAAATGATGCTGAAGCTGAGATAAATAACCTTCAACATGTATTTGAAATTAAGCTTACATAAACCTCATTTATTTCTTAATATTTTAATATGTTGCATATTTTTAGTGTTCAAAACACGCAAAAAAGAGAGAAAAAAAGCAAAGACAAGGCATCGAGGCTGCTCTTGTGAACAATCCAAATGCTGGTATCTATATAAGTGAGCAAGAAGGTTCGAATGCGGTAAGGATCAAGCACATAGTTTTATAGATTTTTAGGAATGTTGTTCTCAAAACTTTTTCTGAGAACATGCATAAATGTCAACTGTTGTAAACAAGCACATATTTTCTATAGCAATGCTTACATATATTTCTAATGCATAAATGTCAACTGTGTTCTTGTAGAGTGCTCATCAAGCGAGTAAATCTACAAAGAAGCACAAGAAGGAAAAGAAGCACAAGAAGCAAAGGAAGGACAAGGAAAAATGTTCCAATGAAGAACAAGGAAAAGAAGCATCAAATGAGGGACAAGAACCAGAAGATTCAAATGACGTAGAAGAACCACAAGCTTCAAATGAAGGCAAAACAGAGAGAACAACAAGGACTAGGGGACCCACTAGGTGTAGTGCTTTGCTCGTTGAAAGTGGCAATAAGCTAGAGGTGGAGTTAAATGAAAACGGTCAACCAATTGGAAGGAACTCGAAACATCTTTCAACTTTTGTCGGATGTTTGACACGTGAAATGGTACCAATAATGTTCGATGATTAGAGACATATACCTTCTGAGAACAAGGACTTCTATTGGAAAGCTGTTACAGTAAGATGAAAGTTTACATTCTTTTTTAAATGTAGTTTATATCTACTATCTTTCTAATAATTACTTATGACTATTTTGCACTTGTAGCAAAAATTTACATTCAAGGAGCGCGATGAGGAGGCAAAAATGTATGTCCTCCAACAAATGGGAAGACTTGATAGGGCCAACAAATCAAAATTAGGAAATATTTGAAGAGAAAGCCGAATGACGTAGACCCGGTAGATTGGGAACTATTCGTTAAGAAAAGATCTTCAAAACAATTTAAGGTATGTGGAATAAATATTTTTGAAGCTTCAATGTCTAACATTTATGGTATTATCTAATAATATGCATGTGTTGTATATAGGAGAGGTCTACAAAGTTTAAACAAATGATAGGAAAACAAACAATGCCGTACCTTGGAAGTAGAAAAGGCTTTGCTCGCATTGCCGATGAAATATTGGTAAGTATAAAGTATTTTTTTCATTCATATTTATATCCCTCTACTTATCAATGCCAATTTATCTAATACAATGCAGAGAAGGGAGGGACCATGTCCTATCGATAAGGTTAGGCTTCGTGCTTGGATCTGGGGATATACTACTGGGGAAGGTGAAGCTAAGTACTCAAAGGACAACGAGCTCATTGTATGTACACAATTACCTTCTTATGGATAGTATGTTTTTTTTCTTCTTGTATTGACAGTCAAGCGTTGTCCAACGGAGACTAATTCTAGTTTTCTTCATCGTAATTTCAGCAAAAGGCCAAGGAAATCCTTCTTGCACCACCTTCAGAGGGATCCCAACAATTAGATGAAGGTGATGCTCTTTCACAAGTAGTACGACAATCTGAAAAACAGGGTAGGATTAGAGGAGCTAGAGCCGGAGCAACTAAATCTAAATTAGTTGCTCAAAAGAAGCATTCTCAAACAGTAGTTCGACTGGAAAAAAAATTGAATTAATGCAGGACTAAATTGATTCAATGTCAAAATTAGTTAATGAACAAGCAAAGTTGATAGAGACTTTGATGAAAAATAAGGTAAGTGTGGAGGAATTCTAGATTGACTCTTGTTTTATTTCACTTTGATATTTTTTTTATACATTACCTATGACGTTTGCCTTGTTTAGGAATGTGATCAACAAAAAGATGACGATGTTGAGGTGAGTGTAGAGGAGAGAAATTCCCAAAGCAAAGTTGACTCAATGTAAGGGCAAATCAACTCCATATCAAAGTTAATTGAACAACAAACTCAACTACTTGATACATTAATGAAAAGCCAGGTAAGTCATCAAGAATGACCACATGTAACAAATCTATATTTTTCTTTTTGGTAATTACATGTAACTATTTTCCTATTTAGGATCAAAATAAGATGACCAATGAGAAGAATGACGAGAACACTAAAGAGGAGGAGGAGAACAATGAGGGCAACAGTGATGATGAGAATACTAAATAGGAGGAGAACAACAGTGGCGACGAGAATGCTTTTGAAGTAAAGGTCATTTCAAAATCTCTATCTACTCCACAGGTAATATATCTCTAATAACAAATAGAAGTATTGTAACTCGAATGATATTTAATATTTTTGAGCTTCAATCTTTGTTTCAGTCACATCATCGTCTGTCAAAGGACCAAAAATGCAAGTTACTCGATTGGACGGGAAATAAGAACGAAGTTGTTGCAATTGGACGATGGATCACCGATGATCCGAATGTGCCGGTTCATGATTATCCTCTTGGACAAGGTACATCCCGTGTTTGGGTAGATATAGTGATACAACCCAAAGCTCTGTTGTTTAGGCCGTGTTTTGGTAACGACACAGTAGAGAAAATCATTGGAAGTACCACGGCTTGGCCAACAAACCATATTATGCCGTTTGAAGACTAGGTACGTCTTTAGTGCAGTACCTCTAAATGCTATACTAAATTCCTACACTTTAATTCATGCACCCCTATATTTTACTCACTATTTTCACATTCTATTACACAGATGTAAAATAAAAACTAATCCTACACACTCTTTGATACTAATTTGTACTTATCTGCACACTTCTTCAATAATCTGAACTTATAATCTACTATTTACTTAACACTAGAGCGTCTGATCTGATGCACATTGGAGAGTAAATATCTGCACATAATACCTTACTAAACTTTACCTACAGAAAACCTATTTTCTACTGCACAACAGATATAGGATATTGAAAGCTTTGTTCTGTACTGATAAGTCTTTAGCATAGACCACATTTAGCGATATCAGCTTCATCTATATGAAAAAATGCATGCACGATTAGTTGGAACTTATTAATCTTTTCAAGCTTTCAGTCAAAAAATGAGAAGAAGAGATGAGAAAACTTACAATTACAACAGAATATATAAACACATAAGACTCAATTCACTGGTAAGGCATCACTTTTTCTATCCCAATAATTTACTTTTTGTCAATTGTCTGGATCGGCTCGAGTTGGTTTTTTCTTTACACTAATGGTTTCCCCCCTATATTTGTGTAGGTTGGATGAAGGAAGAGGATGCTTTCTGAGGAGCTTTGGTTGTGGATACGCTCGAAGGGTTCGAGCTAAATTTTAGATAGTCAACATTTTGGATATATGTATGGAAACAATTCAACGCTGACTACGCTGTTAATGTTTAATTTTTAGATATATGTTTGGTACTACTTTGTTGTTCTACATGGAGAAATTATGAAGGATTTTGAATGTTCTTGACAGTGAAATTAATGAATTTACTTATGTTCGAAATTCATTCTGTGATTGATTCGTCGAGAAGCATTTAAATTTTTGAATACCTGCATTCTGTGTAAATAGATATCTGTGGCATTATCTGCAATAGTATTCTGATGTGCAGCATTCTGTAAATTTTTGAATACAAAATTTTGACTCAAAGATACCATTCTGCAATAGCATTTTGACATGCTATTGGTGCACATATAATAGCACGAAAGAAATGCTATAAAAAGCAGATATATATCGAAACGCTATTAACAAACAATAACATATAGGAACGCAATTAAAAATCAATAGCGTTCAGGAACGCCATAACAAATTAATAGCGTTAACAAAGGTTATTAATACACTATAGCGTTCGTAAATGCTATGTAAACTCTATAGCATTTGTCAGTGCTATAACAACTCTATAGCGTTCATGAACGCTATACTACATGAATAGCGTTTATGAATGCTATTAATGTGCTATAGCTTTCATAAATGCTATAAGAACCGTATAGCGTTCCTAAATGCTATAAGTTGTCTATAGCGTTATAGAACGCTATAATCCATCAATAGCGTTCGTGAACGCTATAACTTTATAATGTTCTTGTACATGGGACAATTATAGCGGACAGAATACGCTATAATAAGCATTCTACAGCGTTCAACGCACGCTATCATATCCCATATCTGTTGTAGTGGAGATTGGATTAGTCCTCTCAGAGGGATACTAGTATACATAGCTGTGTCACTGAGTTTGATCTCTCTATCTCTTGCTATATTTATTTACTGTCTCTTATTTACTGTCATAGTTAGCTATTTTTAAAAATTTTAAATTGGTGATTATTTTTTGTTGTACTCGCACTCACTCTATTCACCACCCTCTAGAGGTGCTCAACGGTCCTACAATTGGTATCAGAGCCAGGTTATATTCTAATATAACAAACCTCAGAGAGTATATATGGCAGCCGTAAAATCAATATTCAACGGTGAAAGGCAGTCCATAAATAGATCCGCACTATTTGATGGCACAAACTATACTTACTGGAAAATACGAATGACATTCTTTTTAAAGTCTCTTGATTTTGATCTTTGGTCTATAGTAGTTGACGGTTATAAGAAACTGACACCTACAGTAGTTGATGGCGTACTTGTAGACAAGCCTCATGACAAATATACATAGGCTAAAAAAGCAAAGGCCAGTCTAGATGCTCGTGTCATCAATGCACTATTCTGTGCAATTGACAAAACAGAGTTTAACAGAGTTTCAACCTGTAAGACGTCTCATGAGGTTTGGAAACTTCTTGAGGTAACTCATGAAGGTACTTCCCAAGTGAAGGAATCCAAAATCAGCAGACTAACACAGGAATATGAATCTTTTAAAATAGAATCCGAAGAGTCAATTACACAGATGTTCACTCGTTTCCTTGATATTACTAATCCTTTGCAATCTCTTGGTAAAGATTACAGTAATCACGAGAAGATCAGAAAAGTGCTATGGGCTCTAACCAAGAACTGGAACCCAAAGGCAACAACAATCATTGAAGGAAACGATCTCACCACCATGTCTCTGGAAACACTTATGGACAAGCTCATGACCCATGAGCTTGATCTGCAAGAGTTTGAAGAAGCTACCCCAAAGGAAAAATCTATCGCCTTTAAAGCTCAAGCCAGAAAGTCAACATGCAATGATTCTGAGGAAGAATCATCAAGTGGTGATGAAAAAGTCCTACAAGTGAAGAACTTTAGAAAATTCCTAAAGTTTGAGAAATCAAACAGAAGAAAAAGAGATATTCAAGAAAGCAATGAAGATGAAATAATATGCTTTGGATGCAAGAAATCAGGGCATATGAAGAAGGACTGTCCAGCTTCAAAGAAAAGCAGTCCATACGATAGATCAAGATCAAGCAGAAAAGCAACAACTAGTCGAAAGTATGCAAATACAATTATCTGGCATAAAAACAATACCAGTAATATAGAAGAAGAATACAGACCCTGCGGAAATGCCAATGTCTGTCTTATGGCTTTTTATAAGGTATCCTCAAACCCTTTGTATGACGATTTTACTTTCGATGAATTAGAAAATGCCTTCAGCAAACTACTTGAAGAACACATAAATGTGCTTGACAAGTTTAAGCAATCTCGAAAAGAGATTAAAGCATACACAACCGAAGTAGCTAGACTGTCCAGTCTCATTGAAGACATTAAAGAGACATCTACTACCAATAACACGGAAGAGATAGCCAAGCTTAAAGTAGACTATCATGAGGCTATCCTCAAAATTGAAAAGAAAGAAAGAGACTATGTCAAAATACAAGAGTTATATGACATAGAGAAGAAGAAGCACTTAGTCACAGAACAAAGACTCATAGATATGACTGCTAAATATGAAGTGTCTTTTGCGGTTTCTAAAAAGTTAGAAATCATGTTAGGCAAACAGGCAGTACCTGTAACACAGCCTAAGTTTAGTCCTAATGCTAAGTATACACCTAAGAGGACTAAAATACAGAAAGCACGTAAGAAACACGAATATCACCATGCTTTCACTTACAGGTTTTCAAAGAAACCACATATGCATGTCAACACAAATTCTACTAACATGTTTTCAAAACTCACTTACACATACTGTGGTACTCATGGACACATAGCACAGTATTGTTTAGCAAGAAAACTTGTTGACAATCGCACATTATTTTGGAGACCTAAGACTAATCAGTATGGACCCTTCAGTAAATGGGTACCAAATAATTCATCTACTTATTTTGTAGGTGGACCCTCAACCCTCTCATGCTAAAAGCAAATGGATCCTCGATAGTAGATGTTCACGACACATGACTGGTGATGCATCTTTGTTCGCCACGCTATCCAAGAAGAATGAAGGATACGTCTCCTCCGAAAACAACTTGAGAGGTGATATTATTGGAAATGGCACTGTTGGTATATCTCCTTATCCTGTAATAAAAGATGTTTGTCTAGTTACATAATTGAAATATAACCTATTAAGCATAAGTCAGTTGACTGATAATGGTTATAGTATCAACTTTGTAAAAGACAAATGTACTATATATGATATGTCATCTGGTAATCTCGTATATAAAGGATTAGAGAAGATAATATTTATGTTTTCTTTCTGGAGAGTACTAATAATGCCGGAAGATGCCTAGTAGCTAACCTAGATAAAAGCTGGCTATGACACATGAGACTAGGACATGCTAATATGGACACTATCTCATGACTGAGCACTAAGAAGCTAGTAAAAGGACTCCCTGAGATACCGTTCAAGAGAGATATGGTATGTGTTGACTGTGAAAAGAACAAAGCACATAGATCTATATTTAAATTCATCAATGCTTTAAGTACTTCTAAACCTTTGCAGTTGATACATATTGATTTATTTGGTCCTAGTAGAGTCGCTAGTCATGGCGGTAAGCTCTACGCATTTGTTATTGTTGATGATTTCTCTCATTTTACTTGGGTTTACCTTTTATCAAACAAAAGTGATGCTATTTTTGAATTTTAGTTATTTTGTAAAAAAGTACAAAATGAAAAAGGCTTCATGATTACTCGTATCCGAAGTGATCATGGTGGCGAATTCATAAATACTGATTTCAAAAAGTTTTGTGATGATAGTGTATATTACTACGAATTTTTCTGTCCTAGAACTCCTCAACAGAATGGTGTTGTGGAGTGGAAGAACTGTACTCTAAGCGAGATGGCTAGAGTCATGTTGAATCAGCATAATCTTCCAAAATATTTTTGGGTAGAAGCTGTTAGCACAGCCTGTCATGTTTTAAATAGGGTGTTAATTCGACCAATCTCGAAGAAAACACCGTATGAACTTTGGTTTGGAAGAATTCCAAACATTTTTTATTTTAAAGTTTTTGGATGTCGTTGTTTCATCCTGAATACCAATGACAACTTGGAAAAGTTTGACTCTAAAGCAGATGAAGGAATATTTCTCGGATATGCTGCTAAGAGTAATGGATATAGAATTTTCAATAAAAGAACTATGATTGTTGAAGAATCTATTAACGTTACTTCTGATGAGCTCAATAGTCACAGATCTAGCGACAGTGATAATGAAAGTGTCCAAGTAAAAACCAATAAGAGTTATGTGGAAGATCTGACTCAAAAATTTGAATTATTGAAGTTCTTATCATATCATCCAGAGACATTCATTATAGGTGATGTATCAAAAGGTGTAAGTACATGCTCTTCTCTTAGAGATTCTGAAATAACAGCAAATGTAGCTTTTATTTCATAAATAGAACCTAAGAATATAGAAGATTCTTTTAATGATGAGTTTTGGATTAATGCCATGCAAGAAGAACTTAATCAATTTGAGAGAAACCAAGTTTGGAAACTCGTTCCTAAACCTATTGGTCAATCGATAATTGGTACCAAATGGGTGTTCCAAAATAAACTAAGTGAAGATGGACAAGTTCTATGCAACAAAGCACGTCTAGTGGCACAAGGTTATAATCAAGAAGGATGTATTGATTATGACGAGACATATGCTCCTATTGTTAGACTATAAGCTATCCACATGTTTTATGCATTTGCATGTTTTAATAATTTTAAATTATTTCAAATGGACGTGAAAAGTGCTTTTTTAAACGGATTTCTGAAAGAAGAAGTGTTTGTGAAACAACCCCCTGGTTTTGAAGACTTTCAAAAACCTGATCATGTCTTCTAGCTTAAGAAAGCACCCTATGGACTCAAACAGGCACCTCGTGCTTGGTATGAACGCCTAAGTGCCTTCTTACTTGAAAATAGTTTTTCAAAAGGAAGAGTTGATACAACTTTGTTTATCAAGTCTTTAGATGATGATATTCTTCTTGTGCAAATATATGTTGATGACATCGTATTCGGATCTACTAATGAAAAACTTTGTCAAGAGTTTGCTAAGTGTATGCATAATAAATTTGAGATGAGTATGATGGGAGAGCTGAACTTCTTCCTAGGACTCCAGATCAAACAACACTCAAAGGAAACATTCATCAATCAAGCCAAATATACGAAGGACATACTGAAAAAGTACGACTTCAAAAATGTAAAACCAATCGGAACTCCAATGGATACATCTACAAAGCTTGACACTGATAAAAGTGGCAAACCTGTCGACCAGCATAAGTATCGGGGTATGATTGGTAGCTTATTATATTTAACTGCTAGTCGTCCTGATATTATGTTCAGTATTTGCATTTGTGCACGATACCAGGCAAATCCTAAGGAATCACACCTATGTGCCATTAAGCGTATCTTCCGATACCTTAAGGAAACTTCGACAGTCGGCTTGTGGTATCCTAAAACCAAATCCTTTGACCTGATAGGTTACTCGTATGCAGATTTTGCAGGATGCAAAGTAGACCGTAAAAGTACCAGCGGTACGTGTCATTTCCTAGGAAAGGTCTTAGTCTCATGGTTTAGCAAGAAATAAAATTCCGTAGCATTATCAACTACTGAGGCTGAGTATATCGCCGCACGACGTTTCTGTGCTTAAATTTTATGGATGAAGCCAACCCTAGAAGACTACAATCTACACTACACTAAGATTCCTATTTACTATGATAACACTTGCACTATTAACTTGACTAAGAATCCTGTATGTCACTCACGCACAAAGTATATTGAAATTCGTCATCATTTTTTACGGGATCACCAACAACACGGGAACATCTGCTTAGAATTTATTGATACAGATCATCAACTAGCAGACATTTTCATACAACCACTGGCTAAAGACCGCTTTAACATTATGCAGCGAGAGCTCGACATACTTGAATTTTCAGATTCATAATGTAGTATGTTTATTAAATTTATTTTATAACTCAAAACTTTCTAATTTATTAATAGAAATTATTTTGGGTACAAACCGAAAGGGTTCTTCTGTCATACAGGTGTAAATAGCCAGAAGCGATACGGTGTACTAGTCTTCGGACTACCGCTAGCTGGGATCCGGCCCCTACAGCTAACCCAAAGTAATAGAAGTTATTAAATGAAGGAGTGTAACAGTTATATATTCAAATTTTAAACAAATACTGCACTTATGACATTGGGAATACAAGCAGCCGAACTCGGACCGAACTCTGGCCGAGTTCGGACAGAGTTCGGTCGGCGTTGTGCGAATTTCCAGAACCGAACAGCCGGCCCTAGCCCTATATAATCACCTTCTTTCTTTCGATTTTCTCCACAATTCTATCGAAAAAAACCCTCCAAATCTCAAGAGAGCTTCTCCTCCTTCCCTTTGAGCTTTTTCGGAGTCTAGTGGGCCGTCCTCTCCACCCTCTTCATCCTTTACTCAAGGTATTCAACTTCCTTTCTTTTTCATCCATGGCACCCAAACATCAAAAGAAAAAGATTGATTCCTCTCAAGCAGGATCATCTTCCTCTGATTATGTTCCTTCCAATGTATTCAGTCCAACCCGTCCTGCTGGAACTGATGATTACGACTCCGGACTCTTTCCCGATAGGAAATTTTTCGATCTTTAGTTTGATTCATTTTCGAATCGTAAAATTTTTGCTGGGGCACGTGTTAACTTTACTATCTTTTCTGAGTATGCCCCTACTTTCAACCGTCTCGGTTTTCGTAATTTTTTCGAAGTTGCTGAGAATATTTATGATAATGCTGTCCGTATGTTTTACTGCAATTTGCAAGTAAAAGATAATGGAAACTTCTATTCTTTTGTAGCTGGGCAGGAACTAGAGTTCAATGCCACAGACGTTAGTGAATATTTTTATGTTCCTGATGTAGGTGAGGCTTTATTGGAGATTCACCATGTCCAATTCCCTGAAGGTGTCACCATTGATTCCTTCAAAGAACTTTTGTGTCACACTAAACCTGTTCCTAGAAGAGTATATTCCAAACATCTAAATCAAAACTTCTATGAACTACATAGGTTTATATTTTCGGTTCTTCTTCCAAAGAAGGGATCTTCTGACGAGATTAACTTCATGGAGCTATCAGCCATGTACCATAATTATTTTGGTATTCCCTTTTCTGTTCCAAAGACTGTTATGACATGGATGCTTAACTACAAAAAGGCGAGACGCAACCTTGTCTACCCTATGCACTTGGCTTCCATCTTCAGGAGGTTTGAAATTGATCTTCAAACCTGTTCTTGCTCCGCCACTGCCATTGAACTCAGTAGGTCTAGGTTATATCCTACTCCTCCTCTGCCTCCTGGTGCTGAACCTATTCACGATGATGACCCCGACGCTCCTGCTGCTGCTCCAGCCCATGCTGCGAGTTTTGACCCCAATTTTTATCAGCGCTTTGATGATTTCGTTGTCCCCTCAGCGCAACGACATCAAGGCTATCTTAATTCCGATTTTCGCCATATCACCCAGGCTCAGGTGTTACGGAACAGTATTGCTGATATTCACTGGAGTCTCTCTCATGACCCCACACATCCAGTCACTATGCTTCATCACCCCAGCTTCCCTGGACCTAGGTTCGATGATGAGACGACTTTTTCTCATTTCGATCCTACTGTTGCATACTTTCCACTGGATGCTCCTGGAGGTGACGACATGCCGATGTGATGAGGACTTGAGTTAGTGGTTACTTTGGATGTAGTATGATAGATGATGATCTTATGTAGTTTATTTTTGTCTAAACTTTACAGTTAGACATTTATTTGCAGTTTGTGTTGGTTTTATCTTTCATTTTGTATGACATTTCAGTATTTTACTTCTAGTTATTTTTACTATGCACTTGTTATTTATGAAATTTTATTATTTGTGGTTATCTCTCTAGCATTACTTTGTCTTTTGATGAACATTGTTGGCTTCACACATTACGGGGGAGCCAAAACCATTTTGTTTCATTGACAAAGGGGGAGAAAGAGCGATACCAAAAATCAAATCAACAAACACCACCATTACACCACTATTTATTTTTTGTCAGGTATTTTTATTTCGTTCTATTTAGATATATTTTGGTATAGACTCAAGTTTGTCAATTATCAAAATGGGGGAGATTGTTGGCCCATTCCATGGTCACACCCGATTTTGATAATCGACACTAACTTAAGTCAATGCACAAAATATACGAACTGCTGCTAATCATTTCAGGTCTAGTGAAATCAATATCAAAAAGCGTACTACTACATCAGGAAGTACGTGAATCATCATCCCGAAGCTCATTTTTTCATTGGAATCAGTCCGAGTCATTTTACAATTTATTATGTATTTTATCTTTATTGAGTCTAGGATATAAATTGTAAGATCGACAGGATACTACTGGCTTAGGTTAATCATAGTCCACACTCCTATACAACCTACCCGTCCAAAGTCCACTTACCAAAAATATTATTTACCTTCTGCAACAAATTAACAAAAAATTTACATTTTTACTGAGACAGAACTCAAGCTGAGTTCTGTCCGAACTCCGACCGAGTTCGGTCAGTTTGAATTTAAATATTTGTTGCCTCCAAATCTGTATGCAACGTTCTTTTGCGAAATCTTTGCATCAGAACTCTACACGAATTCTGTCCGAGTTCGGTCCTCGAAAACACTTATAAATAGAAGAGAATTTCTCATTCCAAATTACTCAATCAATTTCATCTTCTCTTCTCTCTTCAATAAGTGTTTTTAGTTGATCTAAAGCTTTCATATTTTCGCCTACACATCTCTTAGCCAAAAGCCAGTAATATCTATTTGATCTAGAGTCTTTTTGTTCTCAAGAGTTGTAAAGAGATTGTTCAAAGTTCAGAAACTATCTCTGTTTTTGGAGCCGGTCGTGCGCCCGTTGTCAAGCACGGTATTATGAAGTCCGTCGTGCACTTGTCACCAAGCACGGTGTTGTAAGAGACTGCAAGCTCTCAATTAGCTTGTGCCTTAGTGGATTAACATCGAGCACGAGTACTCGAGACTGGATTAGTCCTCTCAGAGGGATACCAGTATACATCGCTGTACCACTGAGTTTATCTCTCTATCTCTTGCTATATTTATTTACTATCTCTTATTCACTGCCATAGTTAGCTATTTTTTAAAATTTTAAATTGGTGATTATTTTCTGCTGTACTCGCACTCACTCTATTCACCCCTCTCTAGAGGTGCTCAATGGTCCTACAAGGTATACGAGTAATAGTCTACAACCTAGCAATACATTCCCTATCCACTACCAAAATAAACCAACTATGTGATGTTCTGTAATAACGTCACTAGATGGCATCGCTAGTTCCGACGAAATTAGTGTGTCCATGATGTAGTGACGCAATTAGAGACTAAAAGCCACGTCATAGCGACAAACATCAAATAATAGAGATCACAAATCCATTGCGACACTACGGTTGCCATTTAACGACCTTTTTACAATGTCGTTTTTGTTACCTGTTCGTCACAATCTTTCTGAATGCTGATGTCGTTAATAACATCGCTAATTTGCTTATAATAGCTTGATCGAAAACCTAATTCTCTCTTTTCAAAATTTCACAAGGCAATGCTCCCCACTCCAGATCTCCCCCCTCCGGCGCCACCACTTCACCCCTATCCTCTAGGGGCATATCCAAAAGTCCTCCCTGTCACGCCCCGACCCGCTATATCATTCGTCTTCGCATCGATTCAGCCGAATCGATTCGGCCGGACCATATATATATATATATATATATATATATATATATATATATATATATATATATATATATATTATGGGCTGGATCATCCTCACATCATGCCTGACACATTGTGGTCGTCGTGTTGGGTGAGATCAGGTCGGATTAGATAGGGTCAACCAACTAAGACGATAGTTAGTCGGACCGATCAATATCGATACCAACCTAAGATAGATAGATAGGCTCCATGTACGAAACTTGACCTTTACTCCGACCTTTCTCGTTTCGGGAGGCTGGCGATCTTTGGAACTTCTCCAGTTAAATTAAAAAATTCCTTATATGATAATAATTTTTGTTATATTATTCAGTTAAACTTATAAATATGATAAAATATAAATATAAATATATTATATTCTAGAAATATGACAAAATAAAATATATATGGCTTCTTGTCGACACTATGTCGAAAGTGGGAAGGGAACTTGGATTCAAACCCAGACCATCATCTTTTATATGGTTGGATTATATCGGTTATTTTTTAGCCAGCCGTAACCCCTCTCATCCTTAGGACCAACCCATTTTTTTATAGTTAAAATAATCTTAAAAAAATTATAATTGTGAGAATTTTTTTTTTGCACGAATCAGGTTGCAGATGCCTCCAAATTCTGTCCAAGATCGTGATAGTTTTTAGCTGCACCAACCTTGTGCCATATCGGACATGTCTCTGACACAATTATGACACCTCAAGATGTATAGTTTTGAAAACCGGAACGGAGATCGACCCGAACAAGATACCGGGTCGGATCAAACCGGTTCAACTAATGGTTCGACCACTAGATTAACCTAAAGGGTAAAGGGCAAAAAACCCCTCGTTAAATATGTGTCTTTTGTACTAAAAGACCCCATGCTCTTAAAATACCCAAAAGTTTGAAATATGCTCATTTTGCTCCCAATTGACAATTTTACCCCTCCCTCCCCCCCTCCTTCTTCGGCTGTGTTCGCCGGCGACGGAGGCAGGGAGGGTGGGGGTCGGGGGGGAGGGGGGAGGGGCGGGCGGAGGGGGGGAGGCGGGGTCGGGGGGTCGCTCGCCGGCGAGGAGGAGCAGGGGGGTCGGGGCCGGCGAGGGAGCAGGAGGGGGGTCGGGGCCGGCGAGGGAGCAGGGGGGGTCGGGGCCGGCGACGGAGCAGGGGGGGTCGGGGCCGGCGACGGAGCAGGGGCGGTCGGGGCCGGCGAAGGAGGAGGAGAGGGGGGTGGGTCGGGGCCGGCGAGGGAGGAGGAGGGTGTGGGTCGGGGGGGGCGCTCGCCGGCGAGGAGGGTGGGGCTGGGGATCGGGGGGGGGGGGGGTCGGGGGGGCTGGGGGATCGCCGGCACCGGCGAGGGGGGGGGGGGGGGGGGGGGGGGGGAGGGGGGGGAGGGGTTAGAGGGGGACAGGGGTAGTTTAGGTATAAATTTTTTAAATTTTGGCTGGAGGGGTCTAAACGAGCGAACTTGTTATCTAAGGAGGGGTAAACTGCCAAAAAATTCTAAAAAGTCTTTTAGTGCAAAAGGCGTATATTTAACGAGGGGTTTTTTGCACTTTACCCTTAACCTAAATGGCCCAAGTTTATTCCTTATGGACAATGATTTTACAAAAAATATTTATTTACAATTAATTTTTGAACAAATAGTAGGTCAACATTTACTCGGTCCAAAAAAGCTACCGATATATAGGTCAACCTGCAGTTCCGATCCGATCCGTATTTTAAAATATTGATCAAAAACATACGTTGTGTACGTACAGATGCGTAATGTAACATGTGAATAACTGTCAAACGAAGCTTATGGTAAAATGAGCCCATAGTTTCCTTGGACCTTTATGTTCAGGCCTTCTAAGTACATGTGATTTTTGAACAAATTAAGGCAGAATCAAAGAAAAGCCAACGAGCCCAACACCAATCGCAAGTGCCACAATCCAAAAACCAACAGCCACGGTCAGCGGATTCGCGGCCACCAACCATGAGAATTGAGCCTCAAGTCTTTTGCAGCATCATTGCCTGCCATTTGCAGGTCGATTCAAGAAAGTACGTAACGCTCTCTTTATAAGTGGAAGTGAATCAGTGACTCTCAGCCCACTGGAAGTACCATGCACTTCCCTTTGCACATACATATATATAGACACTTACAACATTGTTTAACTCATGACTTACATCATGGACGTGTACATTTCCGAAGAGTACGTGATCGCACGGCGGAGAGAGAGGAGGACGCAGCGAGAGGCAGCAGCTAACAGTGACAAACAGAGGCAATCGACTGATGACAGTGCGAGTTTGGAGATGAGAGTGAGCCAGAGATGGACGACTTTGAATGACAGACACGGGAAGGAAAATGACGACGAAGTTGGAACTCGAGATGTTGTATTTGGTTGCATATCGGCCTAATTAATACTATCATCCGATGATATTCTTAGATGTACTTTCAAATACAAATTCCGACTAAGAAATGCACGTTGATTCTAACTTCCTCGAATTATTTTAAATTTTATTGTGAACTTTTTATTTTATTTACTAAAATTTTAAAAACAAAATAAACTTTAATATACGCCCTGGTTCACGAAAATGTGGCAATTTTTTTTTCCCTACTACTATGTTATTCATGTTATTCGATTTTCTAGCAAATAAAGAGAGAGACTTGTTCCAAAGAAATTTGAGTTTGGGAGTTTGGAGGGAGAGGCAACATAGGCCAACGGCTACTTCTCATAATCGAGATAGAAAGCATGCCTATGGCCTATTGATTATTGAATCGTGTAATTTAATTTGTACCAAAACAACAAACTTGACAATATAGATACAAAAATTTATAAATATATTTTATAATAAATTTATCTTCAGAAATATATAATTGAGGTTTAGGAACTCCAAACAATTGATAGGCACGTTCTTTGATTTGTACATAAAATTCTATGAATATATGTATATTTAATATGCCTAAGAATCCATAGTGGAGACATTCCAAAAACATGCTCCAAATTATTAAGTATTATGTAAATTACTATTTTTGGAGTGTTTCCTTGATATTGACACAGGATGGTACACTCCAAACAGGTACTCCAGTTTGAGCTCCTCTTTTTCCTCTTTATTTTTCTTTCATGTTTCGTAAGATTTTTCTGAAGAACGTGTATGCAAATCTAGAGGGGGGTGAATAGAGTACTTGTGACAATAATGAACAATTAAAAAATCAACTCTATTCAATCCCAACTAGCAAATAATTAATCAGAGTATAATTGCGAAATTTAAATAGAGATCAGAAGGCATACGCAGACACAGCAATTTTAACCTGGTTTCCCTCGTGGAGAACTAGTCCAGGCCTGAGAACTCTAGCTCAGGATTGAAATCCACTATTTGTGAATTAGCTTTACAACCACGTGCCTTTACACAGAAGAGCACGCCAACTTCTTGAAAAGATCGCTGAGGCGAAACTTAAAATTTTTCAAGTGACTTCTTGAAGACACTTGCACAAAACTTCTAATTGACTCGCACCGAGCACCTTGTAGGCTTGGAAAGTTTTGTGGCTAGTAGATGAGAAGAGTATGGCTCTTTGGGATGTATAGGCTATAAGAGAGAAGAGATGAGAAGATTGGATGAATTGAAATGGGAGAAAAGGGTGCCTATATATACTAGTCCTGGGAGGCAGAGTTCGGCTAGAACTCTGTCCAAAATTCAAAAATTATGGCCGTTGGACAACTTGCAATGAGCAATCCCTAAAAATTAGCTCCTGGAAATTAGGAGACAGAGTTCGGCCCGAACTCTGTGGGGGCAGAGTTCGGTCCGAACTCTGCCTCCTAGGAGACAGAATGCTCAATGGGCTAATGGACTTTGGCAGTTTGGCTTTTTATTTTGTGGGACTTTTTGGTTATCTAGTCTACGGTTGAGGTACTCAGTGCGACTCAACGTACAATAGCCTAGACTCAAATAAAATATAAAAATACAGACTTCCGAAGACAAGATCCAGCAGTATTCGTCAAGCAGTCGTCGATGATGATTATCTGACTTGATGTGTTGTAGTCGTCTGATTTGTAGCTTTGATGACGATTTATGTGTCGAGTTGGATCATGTCAAATATCGATTTGTTAATTATCAAGATTAGGTTGACTTTGATCCAGTTTGGGTCAACAATCTCCCACATTTTGATAATTGGCAAAATTACGATATTTGCCTTGTCGCAACATTCATACCTGGACACATATATTGCTCCTCCGTAGATGGACAATTCAGCTCCCCCGTAAATAGAGAAGTCTTAATACGAGTACTAGTCCAAAAAATATAGCACAAGTATAGCACAATCCAAGAATGGCAAGCAAATATCACATATATCTCCCCCTTTGACATTTAGCAAAATGAAATAGAAGCTCCCCCGTAAGAAAATAACCATGCAATCACACAACCAAGCTGAAGTCCAACGTAAGAGATAACTAGCAAATAAGCCAAATAGAAGCCATAAAGTCATAAAGTAGTACAAAGTAGAGTTTTTAACTACATAATCACTGAATAAAAATGACAAAGTGCATAAACAAAAGACATCCTAAGCATCAGCAGCATCATAAAATGGACCACGGTCGTCATGGAGCACAGGAAGGTCCAGCAGAGTCGGATGGGTTGCTGGAAGATCGACGAGGATCAACAAACGCCGCATCTGGATCCAAATACCTCCTGACCCAAGTGTCATCGATACGATAACCTTCGCGAAAAGGGTCTCGTACCATAGGCTAAGACACCGTAGGATGAGTAGCCAGGGAGTACTGGATATCATACAGGGTGTTGCTGATAGCTGACATCTGTAAGGTGGTACGATAGTCCATCTGAGTCCAGCGATCGTCCTCCAAGCGGAAACGATCACGCAGCATGGTCTGAATGAACTCGAGAGTAGCAGGTGGCTCGGGCGCAGGTTGGCCAAGAGCAGGAGGATCAGCCTGAACATCAGACTCGGAATGCTCTGACTCGGCAGGAGACTCAACAGCTGCTAGAAGACGTCGTGCCTTAGACAGATAGGCAGAGGCAGGAAGGAACTGGCACTCATCAAGAGGAACATGGAACGCACGAAAAATCATCGGCAAGTAGAGGGCGTAAACCAATAATCGAGGTCTCTTCCGTGCACTAATCATCCAATCCATCATAGTGCACGGAAAGTTAAATGGGACATGGAAGTGGAGATGATAAAGTGCAGTGATCTCAATATAAGATACTTCATCGGTCAATCCCGCTTTGGGCAAGATCGTGGAGAAAATGATACGATAAAGTTCATAGAAATACGGGTTAAGATATTTAGCCCGTAGCTTGCATGGACGAGTGTTGGGAGTACACAAATCATCCTTGAAACTCTCAAGGGACGATCCATCGAGAAATTGAAACTTGCGTGCATCGACAAGTTTTTCCCAAGAATTGGGTTCCGGGATCTCGAGATATTCCGCAAGCTCAAAATCATCAAAAGTGATGTCCATATCGGCGGCACGAGAATAGATTCGTGTGTCGTCAAAGGTTAGATTACAATAAAACATTTGGATAGTATTCAAATAGATAATGTAGAAACTAACTCATCTAGACAAAGATCATGGAACAATGAGTCATAAGTCAAAAATATTATAAAATTGATAGGATGACCCGCATACACACTCCTTGAACGAAAGTCATTGAACCATTCATTGGAAGCCTCCAATGATACAAAAATTTGTTCATTGAATGTGTTGGGGTCATGAGGTTGTGGTAGATTAAAGAGTGGATATATTAGAGGAGCAAGAGGAGGAGGAGGATTGGAGGATGAAGCACCTTTACTCCTTCTTCTCTTGCCTCTTCCAAAAAGTCTAGGAGCCATGGAGAATTTGAAATAATTAAAAAGAAATAGAGAGGAATATGAAGGTATACCTCACAAAGATGAGAAAAGATGGAAGAGATCTCCCCAAAAGCTTGAAATCTTGAGTTTGGAAGGAAGGAGAGCCCTAAAAGTGGAGTTTCTAGGGTTAGGATTTTAGAAATTTGTGTTTAGAGAAAGGTGGAAGAAGAATAAAGTTAAGAGAGAGAGTTGTTTCTTGGGTTTAAGGAGTTTAGGAGCAGCCAAGCGGGTTAAATCTGGACCGTCGGATCAAATCAATGGGTGGTTGAGCATCAAGGAAGGTTCTGTGACCAGGGACACAGAGTTCGGCCCGAACTCTGTGTGGGACAGAGTTCGGCCCGAACTCTGCCTCCATGGGCACAGAACACATGAAAGTTGAAAATGGCTAAGTGTTGGTTCAAAATAAATAGAATTTTGAAAGTTTAAAAAATGGCAAATTTTTTGATGAAAAAGAATGGAATTTAGAAAATTTGAATTAACTGAGTTTTAAATAAAATTAAACCATATAATAAATAAGGATTTATGACAATGACCATTACGATAAAACTGCCATGGGGTAGCTGTAGGGGCCGGGTTCCAGCTAGCGGTAGTCCGAAGACTAGTGCACCATGTCGCTTAGGCTTTTACGCCTTGTTGTTAGAAGAACCCTTTCGGCTTGTATCCATAGCAAGGTCACCCTAAAGATATATGTCATAATCGTTATTTATGCAGGCCAATTTATTTAATAACCGTTTCATCCAAAATTTTTAATTCACGACAAAGAAAGTTGAAGTGCTCTTCGGCCAGAGGTTTGGTAAAGAAGTCTGCTAGCTGATGTTCAGTGTCTATGAATTCTAAATTAATTGTGCCTTGTTGTTGATGATCACGCAAAAAATGATATCTAATCTCTATGTGTTTAGTGCATGAGTGACAAACAGGATTCTTGGTCAAACTAATGGCACTAGTGTTATCGCAGAAAATAGGTATGTGCTTGAAACATGAGTTGTAGTCTTCAAGGGTTTGTCGCATCCACAGAATCTGTACACAACAACGACCAGCTGCGATGTATTCAGCTTCTATTGTAGATAGTGCGAAAGTGTTCTGCTTCTTGCTAAACCATGAGACTAACGCCTTTTCTAGCAAATGATACGTGCCACTGGTACTTTTACGGTCGACTTTGCATCCAGCAAAATTAGCATCGAAATATCTGATTAAATCGAAGGAAGTGGTTTTGGGATACCACAAGCCTACCGTAATAGTTTCTTTAAGGTATCTAAAGATACGCTTAACGGCGGTCATGTGTGATTCCTTAGGATTGGCTTGGTATCTAGCACATAAGCAAACACTGAACGTAATATCGGGATGACTAACAGTTAAATATAATAAACTACCAGTCATACCTCGATACTTACATTGATCGACCGGTTTGCCGCTTTCATCAGGTTCCAGTTTTGTGGTAGTAGCCATAGGGGTGCTGATCGGTTTGATGCTGTCAAGCTCAAACTTCTTCAGCATGTCCTTGACATATTTCGATTGACTGATGAAGGCGCCTTGTGAGAGTTGTCTGATTTGCAATCCAAGGAAGTAGTTGAGCTCTCCCATCATGCTCATTTCGAACTCATCCTGCATACACTTGGCAAATTCCTTGTAAAGACCCTCATTAGTAGACCCAAAAATAATGTCATCAACATATATTTGAACTAAAAGAATTGTGTCATCAAGAGATTTTATAAACAGTGTAGTGTCCACTTTCCCTTTTGAAATTTTTTTATCTAGTTAGAAAGTACTCAGACAATCATACCAAGCTCGAGGAGCTTATTTGAGGCCATAGAGAGCTTTCCTAAGTTTAAAAGCATGGTCGAGAAATTTGTGATTTTCGAAACCAGGTGGTTGTTTGACAAAAACTTCTTCCTTGATAAAACTGTTTAGAAAAGCACTTTTCACATCCATTTGGAAAAGTTTAAAGTTTTAAAAATTTGCAAATGCACAAAGCATCCGAATGGATTCTAGTCGGGCAACAGGAGCATACGTCTTATCATAATCGATGCCCTCCTCTTGATTGTATCCTTGGACTACGAGACGAGCTTTGTTGCGAGTGACTGAACCGTCATCATTTACTTTGTTACGAAAAATCCATTTAGTGCCAATTATTGAGTGGCCAGTAGGTTTCGAAACAAGTTCCCAAACTTGGCTTATCTCAAATTGGTTGAGTTCTTTTTGCATCGCAGAAATCCAAAATTCATCATTAAAAGCTTCTAAAATATTTTTCGGTTCTATTTGAGAAATAAATGCACTGCTAGCTATAGTGTCTCTTACAGAGGATCGAGTAGTTACCCCATTTGATATTTCACCTATTACCAAGTCCTTTGGATGAGAGGGAATGAAATGAAACTTCTTTGGTAGTTCCTTTAGAGAGCTGGTTTCAGACGTTGCATTTATTGATGTCGAAGTAGATGGTTCATCATCGTCGTTGGGAATAACAGCTATACTATTGTCCTCATCAAAATTTACATTAGTAGACTCTTCTACAATCATGGAGCGCTTGTTGAACACTTTATATTTCTTACTTTTGGCCGCATAGCCAAGAAGAATACCTTCGTCAGCTTTGGCATCAAATTTGCCTAAATTGTCTTTGGTATTTAGGATAAAACAGCGACAACCAAACACTCTAAGAAACATTAGGAGTCCTACCAAACCAAAGCTCATAGGGTGTCTTCTTCGAAATAGGTTGAATCAACACCCTATTCAAAATATGGCACGCTGTGCTGACAGCTTCTGCCCAAAAGTATTTCGGAAGAGAGAATTGATTTAGCATAACTCTAGCCATATCGCCAAGAGTTCTATTCTTTCGCTCCACAACACCATTTTGTTGAGGAGTTCTTGGACACGAAAATTCATGACTAAAACCATTTGAATCACGAAAATTTTTAAAATCAGAATTTTTGAATTCGCCACCATGATCACTTCGGATACGAGTAATCATATAGCCTTTTCGGTTTAGACATTTTTAACAAAAAATTTAAAAACAGAAATTGTATCACTTTTATTTGTAAGAAAGAAAACCCTTGTAAATCTTGAAAAATCATCTACAATAACAAAAACGTAGAGTTTTTCGTCAAGACTGGCTACTCTACTAGGACCAAATAAGTCCATATGAAGTAATTGCAAAGGTCGGGTAGTACTTACAGTGTTTATTGATTTAAAAGAAGATTTGGTGGCCTCATTCTTTTCACATTCGGCATATACCGTGTCTTTCTTGAATGTGATATACGGCAGTCCTCTGACTAGCTTCTTGGTGGATAGTCTGGATATAGTATCCATGTTGGCATGACCAAGACCCTGATGCCATAGGAGCTTTTCGTCTTTATGAGCATGAAGGCATCTTTCTTCCCTGTTAGTATCACTAGATAGATAGAAAATGTAAATGTTATCTTCCCTTATCCCCTCAAAAGTAATGTCTCCAAATGATCGATCATAGATAAAATATTTAGTTTTTCCGAAGTTAATATCATAACTGTGATCAGCAAGATGACTAATGCTGAGCAAGTTATGCTTTAACTCGGTCACTAAACAGATATCGTTAATGATAGAAGAGGGAGGATAACCAATTGTACCATTACCTATGATGTAGCCTTTAAGATTATTGTTGAAGGAAACGTATCATTCCTTTTTCATCGATAGTGTTGCGAATAGATTTGTATTTCCAGTCATATGTCGCGAGCACCCACTATCGAGAATCCACTTGCTTCTAGTTGAGGAGGGAAGGTCCACCTA
Source organism: Iris pallida (assembly GCA_029216955.1). Classification (NCBI taxonomy): domain Eukaryota; kingdom Viridiplantae; phylum Streptophyta; class Magnoliopsida; order Asparagales; family Iridaceae; genus Iris; species Iris pallida. Next base: position 15,114,771 of record JANAVB010003398.1, on the reverse strand, counting down.
CACCATGAGTATATGTGATCTTTGGTACCCAGATTCTTTTGGGTCCTGAGAGGTTAGACTTTGGTACCCATGCATATATATTTCTATCAACAAATCTCGTAATCCTACATTGTGGAAAAATATGTCCATGTAGGTTACAATATGTGCATCTAGCATGTATGTTTATACTAGGAGCATGTTGATAGTGGTGTCTATAAGTAGGGTGATGATAGCTACGTGTAGCAGCAGAGTGAGTATGGTGATTGTGTGCAGCAGCAGGGTAATTATAGTGACTGTGTAGCAGCAGGGTAATTATAGTGACTGTGTGCAGCAGCAGGGTAGCTATAATAATTATATGTATGTGTCTTACGTGCTGCATGTGAGTAGGTATACATGAAAGCATAATTTTGTTTAGCACATGGATGAGTGTTCTTGTGGTGATGCACCTTTTTGTGTTGAGTAGGTACGTGTTTGTACGTGTTGTGATTATGAGACTGAACTTGCGGTTGAATAACCTTCTTGCCCAGTTTAATCTCTAATTTCTTAGAGATAGCATTTAACTCATCACATTTAGCAGTAAGACCGTGTATCCTACCTGTAGCAATTTTGAACTTGTTTTTCTCTTCAGCAAGTTCTTTGTTCAATGCTGTGATCTCAAATGTTTGTTTCTCAATGATTGATCCGACATCGTGTAAGCTTAATTTAAGCTTGGATACCTCTTCAGTATTTTCCATGGGTGTAGTGTTTCTAACATCTTCTAGTAAACATGAAAGTCTATGGATCTCGGTTTCGTAGTCCTTGATCTTATCCTTTGCATGTTTATATTTATTGATTACCTTTTTGCGATCTTCATGTAGATCACCAAAAGCATCACCAAGTTCATCAAAAGAGAAATCATCAAAAGAATCTTTTACCTTTTCTGAAGTTGCCATTAGACAGACGTTAGCCGTATTTTGTGGAGAGTCTTCTTCTTCGTCTGAATCACTAGCCTCGCTTTCATGCCAGATGCTAGTGTTGGCATACTTCATTGTAGTTGGCTTCTTGTACGGCTTCTCATATCTGCTTCCCTTCTTTGCTAAGGGACAATCTTTCTTGACATGTCCTATCTTTTTGCATCTGAAGCAGGTGGGTTCTTCCTCATCGTCTCTTTGTTCTCTCTTCTTTTTGTTGAAGCATAGAAACTTTTTGAAGTTTTGAACTATGAGAGCTTGATCGTCACCTTCGGAGTCGTCGTCATCGGTATCTTCTGAGCTAGTTCTTTGGCGATGAGCTCTCAATGCAATCTCCTTCTCTTTTGGAGCTGTTCTTTTAGATCGAGCTCATGCGTCATCAACTTGCCCATCAATGTTTCCAGTGACATTGCTGTGAGATCATTGCCTTCGATGATCGTCGTGACTTTGGGGTTCCAAACCTTCGGCAATCCTCATAGCACTTTGCGTATCTTCTCATGGTTGGAATAATCTTTTCCAAGAGAAGATAGCGGGTTGACGATGTCGAGGAATCTAGTGAACATTTGAGTGTTCGTCTCATTAGCTTCATCTTGAAAGCCTCGTACTCCTGTGTTAGACGGCTGCCGTTTGATACTTTGACTTGCATGGTCCCTTCATGAGTCACCTCCAAAAGCTTCCATACTTTATGCGAGGTAGTGCATGTGGAGACCCTGTTGAATTCAGTCCTGTCTATGGCATAGAAAAGAGCATTAATAGCCCTAGCGTCTAGACTTGCATGTTTCTTCTCCTGCTCAGTATACTTGTCGTGGGGTTTCTCGACGAGACTTCCTTCGACAGTTATTCTGGGAGGTTTCTTGTAGCCATCAGTGACTACAGTCCACAGGTCAAAGTCTAGAGACTTAAGATAAAAACTCATTCTAGTCTTCCAATATGTGTAGTTGGTCCCATCGAATAGGGGTGGCCTATTTGTGGATTGACCCTCACCATAGCTGGTAAAGATGGGTTGTGTGGTTGCCATGGATCAACTCTAGGCTGTAAATCCTGTATCAAGAGAACAGGGCTCTGATACCAATTGAAGAACGTGTATGCAACTCTAGAGGGGGGTGAATAGGGTACTTGTGACAATAATGAACAATTAAAAAATCAACTCTATTCAATCCCAACTAGTAAATAATTAATCAGAGTATAATTAGGAATTTAAATAGAGATCAGAAGGCATATGCAGACACAATAATTTTTAACCTGGTTTTCCCTGTGGAGGACTAGTCCAGGTCTGAGAACTCTAGCTCAGGATTAAAATCTACTATTTGTGAAATAGCTTTACAACCACGTGCCTTTACACATAAGAGCACGCCAACTTTCTGAAATGATCGCTGAGACGAAACTTGGAATTTTCCAAGTGACTTCTTGAAGACTCTTGCATAAAACTTCTAATTGACTCGTACCGAGCACCTTGTAGGCTTGGAAAGTTTTGTGGCTAGTAGATGAGAAGAGTATGGCTCTTTGGAATTTATAGGCTATAAGAGAGAAGAGATGAGAAGATTGGATGAATTGAAATGAAAGAAAAGGGTGCCTATATATACTAGTCTTGGGAGGCAGAGTTCGGCCAGAACTCTGTCCAAAATTCAAAAATTATGGCCGTTGGACAACTTGCAATGAGCAATCCCTAAAAATTAGCTCCTGGAAATTACGAGACAGAGTTCGGCCCGAACTCTGTGTGGGGGCAGAGTTCGGCATGAAGTCTGCCTCCTAGGAGACAGAATGCTCAATGGGATAATGGGCTTTGGCAGTTTGGCTTTTTGTTTTGTGGGGCTTTTTAGTTATCTAGTCTATGGTTGAGGTACTTAGTGCGACTTAACGTACAATAGCCTAGACTCAAATAAAATATAAAAATACAGATTTCCGAAGACAAGATCCAGCAATATTCGTCAAGCAGTCGTCGATTATAATTGTCTGACTTGATGTGTTGTAGTCATCTGATTTGTAGCTTTGATAACGATTTATGTGTCGAGTTAGATCATGTCAAATATCGATTTGTTAATTATCAAGATTAGGTTGACTGCGATCCAGTTTCGGTCAACATTTTCTTTTCTTTTTTTCCTTTTTATTTTCCTTTTCTATTTGTTAATAACGGTTAATTTTGGTTGACCTAGGAATTAATGTAGAGGAGCAAGGGCACGCTCAAAATCTGAAGTAAATCTTAACTTTCTAGCAGTTTTTAAGTACGGACAAGTGTCCATTGCAGCTTTAAGTGCTATAAAATTTGACTAAAGTCAATATGTAGCACTTGAAACCTTTTCTATTGTAGATGCTATAAGGAATTGTGTATGAATTGAAATCTAAAGAGAAGAAAGGAAAGAAAGAAAATTGTTACTATTTAGAAAAAGAAAGGAAAAGTTGGCCAAACTTAAAAGAAGAAGAAAAAAAGTTGTCACGTGATCCCGTACTACCGCCTAAAATATATAAATGATACAAGAGAAAAAAAAGGAAATCACAGAGAAGAATGGAGAAAGAAGGAAAAAGAGAGGAGAGAGAATAGAGAAAGAAGGGAAAAGAGATGAGAGAGAATGGAGAAAGAAGGGAAAAGAGAGGAGAAAGAGGAGAGAAAATGTAAAAGAGAGGAAGAGACACATAGAGAGAGAGAGAGAGAGAGAGAGAGAAGAGAGAGAATGTTGAGGATCATTCTCAATCACGAGAGGTACTTAGGACTATGCCAGGCATCTCTCTCTACGGTTTTTATTCATCTCTCTCTAGGGTTTTTATTCTAATGAGTTTAGCCCTTTTCTCTCTCTAGGGTTTCAGAAGGAGGAGGAATTGTAGTTTAGAGAAGAGGCCATTGGAGTGGAGAGAAATTGGATCAGAGGAGGGGATCATGATATTCCCGAAACAGATCTTAGATGGAAGAACGTGAGTGAACATAGTGATTCTCCAAACGAATTTGGTCACACACTATATATGAAGAACTTCAGGGAATTGCTTCTCCAAAGATTCTGTAGATCCTTCGTAGAAGATGGAGGAAGGAGAAGATGTGACTCTGTTTGGGTGATGAAGATCACCGTTGCTCAAAGCAATTCGTCCTACTGCGATCTATTCCCAGGAACCAGCAATTTGAAAGAGAACTTCTTGAATGCTCGTTGTCACCTCCTGACTGAACTCGCAGAGTGGACTCCCATGGCGGTGGCCTCTCCACTCTCTTCATCTCTTAATTTCTGAGGCAGTCTTCAATGAAGATACGAAGCGAGTATTTATAGAGTTGGGCTGAAACCCTAACTCTAATCCTGGTCGTACACTGACTGCGAAAAGATAGGAACAAATCATGGAAATATTTAACTGAATCAAATTCAAATCCTACAAAAATTGATTTGCAATATTGACTCTATCTTTCCAAAGCCGCCCAAACCTTCACATCAGTGCCTAATAAATCCACAGGTGCACGGACTCACATTAGCGCACGCAACATCGCAGCAGCACAAGCGCATTAACGCGTACAACATCACAGCAACACAAGCGCACGGACGTACATCGACACGCGCAACAGCGCTGCAGCACAGACGTGCGGACACGTATCACCGCGTACAACATCGTAGCAACACAGGTGAGCAGACGCACATCAGCATGCACAACAGCACTACAGCACCTGCGCCCACTCCTGTGCCTGCATCCGCCCATACGCCAAACCCTTACGCATATCGCATGCGACTTGCACATAAGACGAGCACACGAGCACAACAATAGCGCACAAAGTGCCATGTACCGATACTGACGTGCTAAGTACAAAGTACGCCAACAAAGTGCCATTTTTTGCCCTTGAGCCCGAGTCCGAGCCTAGCCTGAGTCCGAGTCTGAGTCACGAAGCCCCTTCGGGGCTTAGCTCCATAGGGAATAATCCAATAAGCATGACAAAAAGCATAAGTGCTTCTTTGTGGAGTTTAGCCTTCTTTTTACTAGAAAAATACCCCCATATGACAACTATGTGCTCACCACACCTCATGTGCTCATCTCAACACAAGAAAAGCTTTATATAGAGATACTCTGTAACTCCTCTTCCCAGAAATTTTTGAAATATTTTTTATTATTTATTTGATTTAAATGGTGATTTTTAGAGTGTTATAAATAATTAATTAGTTAATTATTACGGTAGATAACTCTAGTCATGGTTAGGAATTGGAGTACAAGGTGACCAAAAATAGTGGCACGGATAGTGCAGTTGCGTGCTTTGGCTAGTGTATTAGCTATGTTAGGGAAGGCCGAGCCATAGGATTGTTCTAACTAGAAAAACTAGGCCAAGTTGTGACATGACCATTATAAATAGTTTAATTATTTATTATTAAGATTTATTAACTTGTAAAAGACCCGGTTGTACCCAACTAATCCGGACTGGACCCAAACCAAGTACAAGCCCTTGAAGTGATGTAGTGCATCCAAAGACGTCCATGTAGATGCATTTTAAGCATATGCATCATTTTATATGTTAGTTTATTTCTTGGATTTTACAAATACTTTCTTAATTGTATTACATATAATATAAGTATTATAAATATTTATATGACGTTTTAGAGTATTTGCACGATTTATTATGGTCCCAGTAACGTGGGAGTATATTGTGTCACTCAATACTCTGGTATTGGTTTATTGTATTTTGTTATTTTTATTATTATTATCAAATATAGTCATTAATTGGTTATTTCTGTATTCCTAGAAAATATATATTGAATTATATGTACACATGTATATATGTATAACACTATCCTAGAAGAATACTGCTAAGATTGTATTTGGATTTATTTGAATATCTATTTATGGATATACATGTATATTATTTGTTATTATATATAAAGATATATATAGGAAATATCCCAAATGTAGTGTATGTACTATTGAGGGTGATAGCAACATTTTATCTTGAACTATGATGACATGCGCAAATATAATTGTTTAGCTTTTATTTTGATTTACAGACTAGAGACACATATGATTGTAATATCCATTGGATTATATATTCCTATATATGTATATATATACTTCGTATTTATTTAATAGTCTTATTATTATTCTGATAAACCAATATTGTTATATATAATAAATAATAATTTAACCAGGTTACTTTTTGCTTTAGAAAATGTCATGACAGTTTATGTTATTCATGGGATTTATAATTAGTAGGAAATTAATTGTGTATAGTATATATACCTACATGTACACATATATGTATATATGAATATATATATTATAGGCCTTATAACTAAACTAGCTATATATATAAATATATATATACACACACAGGGGGCCCACACAACCCAGCCCATGCAAACCCACAGCCCACCCGCACAAGCAATCCCAAACCGAACGTAGCTCAGCCCGACCCCCACCCCCTGTTCGGTTCAGGCGCAATATATATATACATATGTATATATCGAGAGATGGAGAAAAACCCCTCTAAACCCTAATCCTAAACGTGCGCCACCACACCCCAGAGGCACGTTCGAGGCTGGGCGACCCCCCTGGCCCTACGTGCCGCCACAAGCCACCGTCGGATGGCCAGGTCCGCCGCGGACAGCGCGCACAATGCGGCAAAACAGAACAGCAGCAGCAGCGGTAGTGCGAGGGGGGCCAACTTTGCAACGAGGAAAACAGCCTCCTCACTCGATCTTTTTCCAAACGGATTTCTCTGGTATGAAGACTATATATACATCTTCAAATTCCTCTAATTACTTTTTATATAGATGCTCTAGATCGGCCAAAAGCTCGACCCAAAATTGACAAAAATCTTGTCCTGAAAATAGAGTATATAACAGTCCATATAGCCCCGTTTGCGGACAAATTCTTGCCAATCTGCTAACAGTTTGAGAAAACCAATTGAACAACGTTACAGACAACCTATACGAGATTAGAACACTTTTTGTAGAACTATTTTACGCTTATTATACAGAAAGATAATTGATTCTAAAAATCAAGAAAAAAAATAGTTTTAAAATTATAAAAAACATTGATACGACATGCGTCCCACCAATCCGGGCGACGTGGTCACGAATCGAAAGCATCGAAATGTGCGTATCGGCTTCGTAGACGTGTGGGCTTTGACGAAATTCAAATTGGTTGCGTGTGCGCGACGAATTTGATGCGTATCTGTCAAAATTTATCGTATCGGGCTCGTTGCAAATTTCTTAATTACTTTGTGCACGTTCGTCAAATCGAGACGAAACTTGTGCCAGCAGGATCGTATCATTTTTTTGGTCCTGTATGCCAAGTTTGGTCCGATTCTGAGACATTTGATTGGATCGTCGTTTTACGAACCCCACGATCCGATTCAACAGGCAATTTTGTGCACGGCCCACCGGAATCCAAAATTGGACATACCGTTGGGTTCGTATCATCAAAACAAATCCATAGACATATAGTTTGACGACTTTAGAGACCATTGACTCTAGCACGCTTTTCGGTGCAAAGCGGGTCCAACGACGGATATCGTTTTGGCCCAAAATGACCGTTTTGCCCCTGTATCTAGAAATGGATGTAAGGACAGACAATTCTAACCAATTTGACTATTCTGAGAATATTGGCAATGTCTATTTCAGCTTTCGGAGACAGTTGTGAGATTTGGACTTTATGGCTTATCCGTTGACGGTGTATTGTTGGTTCCTCGTGCTACCGCCAGGCAAGATACCTTGCCTCCCTCTACAGTTTATTTTCATGCTTATAGTTTTTCCTGTTTTTATATATGTTATCATCTTATTCTCTAGTTGATGTGAGTTTATCTATATGTTCCTGCGTTCCATATTTTACTATATTATTGTCTTGCTTGTATATCAGCTTCATGATTAGATAGTGTAGTTACACCAGGCTGGTTCACTTTATAGTTCATGCTGGAGTTGTCCTTATCCGTGTCTTGACATGAGTTGTACCTTGTCTCACCTGTACCTTGCTTGAGTCGTGTCATAGAACGAGTACGTGTAGTTGAACTGCTAAATCCTTGTTATCGTTTTCCTCAACCAGAGAGTCCACACTCGGGACGAGGGTGTTTGTCTTAATCTGTTTGCATCCGTGAGTCCACACTCGGGACGAGGATGTTATTTATTTGTACTAAAGAGTCCACACTCGGGACGAGGGTGCCTTGCCTTGAACTAACCAGAGAGTCCACATCGGGACGAGGGTTAGTGATTAGTTCAAACCTACGAGTCCACTCGGGGCGAGGGTTTGGTATTCCATTGATCTCGTATTCACTTGTTCATCTAGCAGTTCAGTTACGTGTATTTATTCTTGTATTCTAGTTCATAGTCACCTGTCAGTAGCCACTTGTCGATAGTCACCTGTTATCAGTTTTGGTCGTAGTCTCTTGCCATGTATAGGTCTCGTTCCTTGCTTATATCCTGTTTATAGTTTATGCATGATTAGACTGCTAGATAGGCATGTTTTTATGTATCTTACTATGTCTCCTAAGGACCTGATGATCTCTTCAGGTTAGTTATTACGTGGAGTTAGTTAGCCATTCTGGATGGCGAATGATTATGACACTTGTGGGTTTTATATGATTACGATACTGCTTATGAGATTCAGGTATTGATACTATGTTTATTATCCAGCTCATCCAGCTCGTGCTTTCCTTTCATTATCATGAGATATTCTATTTATTGATTCAGTTGTAGACTCTTGTTACTTTCTTTGGAGTCTTATCGGATATTATGTTAGTGGGCTGCAGACCACAACCCATAGTTGTTCATTCATGCTTATATTACTCTTGTGGATTTGAGATATAGATTGCATTGCCATGATTTGGCAGTATACCATAGCCGTGACAGCGTTTACGTATTCGAGTCAGGCTGGAGCCCGCTTGATGCGTAGCTGGCTTGCGCACGTACTTGCATCCGAAAAGCGGGTGCGGGTCATGACATACTCATAATTTGGTATGAGCAATGTGGGACTATCTCTCTAGTTACCAAGGTAAAATACCAACAATCTCTCACATATCTCTATATATATGGGTTAAGCGTTCCCCACAGTGATTGTCCATCATGCATTAGGATAGATGTCGCTACGACTTGAATCTTCCCGTATGGGTTAAATAACAGCAAGATATAAGAATAGACTAGGCCTTGAATTATGTACCATAACTGTAATTCTTTCTACTCACGCAATGACATCAATTGTGTTTATGGCTGCACATTAAAGGCCTTGTGCCAGCCTGGTTTCGGTGTATGTATCTTGGGTGTCTACAAGATTTTTCTGAAGAGACGGCCTGCATCTCTATCCATACCCTCTATGTGAGTTCTTTTAAAGAGTCTTGGCTTGAAGCCTTTTGCTTTCTTACGGTGCTACGCCGCTATGACATGACCCAAAGCCGAGGTAATGTCTCATGTGGTGTCATACCACTATAGCATAAGGTCCAGTCTCTTTGTAGTGCCAAACTATCCTGCATGAAACATTTCGCTTCCTTGCGGTGTTACACCATCGTGATATAGCTTGCAAAGATGAGACAATGCCTCATGTGGTGTCACACTACTGTAGTGCTGTGCTACTCGTGCTTTCTGTAAAGCACGTCGGATATCCCAAATGCCTGAGAACTCGTTAAGGCTTCCAAGCCATCCTTTTACTGGATTTTGTTCTATACAAAGAACAAATTGTTGGTTCCGGGTCCATGACCCTGCAGTATCCTAAAGGATTGCCCACTTATAGTGGTTCTGGGTCCAAAATCTCGTATATCCTATGGACTTCCCATTAACAATAGTTCTAGGTCCATGTCCCCGCAATATCCAAAGGATTGTCCGCTAACGGTGGTTCTGGGTCCGTAACCCCGCAATATTCAATGGATTATCCACTGTACCTGATATTTTTCCAGTCAATGATTCTTTTTTGAACTAAAAACTAGATGCCTATTAGATTTCTCTTTGAACTATTAGCTTAAAACTTTATAGTAGAATTACAAAGACACAATATCATAGTATCTTTAAGCCCATTTGACATGTTGTGTCCTCGACCAACTGGCGCTTGAGACCTTTGGTGAACAGATCTGCCAAATTCTCCTGGCTCCGAACATCAACCACGACAATGACTTATCTTTTAATAAAATCATTTACTGCCATGTGCCTTAGACGTACAATCCTTTTTTTGCCATTAAAGAGGTCATTCAATACCACCGCTGCAGTAGTCTAGTTGTCACAGTATATTGGTACCACCGGTATCTGCGCACTAACCATTGGAAGATCCTATATGAGCTCCCGAAGTCACTCTGCTTCATCCGCTGCAGTTGCCACTGCACAGAACTCAGATTCTATAGAAGAGTTTCAGAGCATAGTCTGCTTCTTCGAGTTCTCTGATATAGTAGATACACCCATATAGAAGACGTATCCTCATATGTACCTTTTACTCTCTACTTCTGAGCACCAGCTTGCATCACTGAAGTCTTCCACTACTGTTAGATCTCTGCAGTAGTGTAGTACATACTCCTGAGTTCTCTTGAGGTATCACATTACCCTCTTTACAGCTTTTTAGTGCTCCATACCTGGATTGCTCGTGAACCAACTCAGCATCCCTACTAAAAAAAGCTATGTCATGCCTTGTGGTAGTAGTCGCATACATCAAACTTCCGATGACGCTTGAATACTCCAGGTATCTGACGCTTTTCCTTGGATTTGGCTTTAGCTTCTTATCACATATATACGGTGTATCGATCCTTGGAAGATCTTGATACCCATAGCGTGTGAGCATCTTCTCAATGTAATGAGACTGTGACAATGTCAGTACTCCAGTTTTCGTTCGGATGATCTTTATCCCTAGGATAATATCAGCTTCCCCTAAGTTCTTCGTGCTGAACTTAGACGAGAGGAACTTCTTTATCTCAGTGACACTTTCTAAATCTCTACCCAAGATCAGCATGTCGTTCGCGTACTGACAAACGATAACTCCTCTCCCGTCAGCGAACTTTGTGTACACATACTTGTCCGTCTTACTGACCCTGTAGCTGTTTGATCTTATGACTTTATCAAACTTCTCATGCCACATCTTGGGAGCTTGCTTCAGATCATATAGAGATTTCACCAACTTAAAGATTTTGTCTTCGAGGCCTTTGACGGCAAATCTTTCTGGCTATTGCATGTAAATCTTTTCAGTCAACTCACCATTTAGAAAAGCAGTTTTGACATCCATCTGATGAATAACTAGCATGTGAATTGCATTCAGAGCAATCAACATCCTGATGGTCGTCATCCGCGCTAATGGAGCATATGTGTCAAAATAATTGATCCCCTATTTCTGAGAAAACCCTTTGGGTACCAACCTAGCCTTGAACTTGTCAACCGTTCCATCGACCTTCATCTTCTTCTTGAATATCCATTTACATCCGATTAGTTTTGCTCCTTCAGGGAGATCGACCAACACCCATGTGTTATTGGAGGTAATTGAGTCATACTCATCATGAATAGCCTCCTTCCAGAATACAACACCTTTTGTCTTCATCGCATCATCATAGGTAAGCAGATCTGCTTCCACATGATAGGTGATGAAATCCTCTCCGAAGTCCTTCTGTCTCCTCACTTGCTTGGACACATGTTATGCAAGTTCTGGTTCAATCGTTGTTTCTGTAACAACTTCTTCTTAGACTACATCTTCGTTAAGAGCTTGAGCCTCCTGTGCAACCACACTATTCTCCAGAATGTCCGTAAGAACAATGTTCTTGTGCCTTGCAAATTTATCTTAAAAAATTCTGCATCGCGAGATTCAATAATTTGATTTGATTCAATATCAAGGAACCTCCGCGTATCACTCTTATCGGCATAACCCAGGAATATAGTTTTCGTAGTCCTTGTGCCCAGCTTCTAGAATATTCAAATCCAGAAGCTTCACATATGCCAGACACCCCCATACTCGAATGACAAACAAGTTGGATTTGACCTTGAACCGGAGTTCATGAGGAGTAACTTCGAATGTTGCAAGCGGTACTCTGTTCAGTATGAACATAGCCGTAAGTACTGCTTTACCCCAGAAACAATTTGGAAGACCCGCAGTATACAACATTAAGTTCATCATCTTTGTTAACGTTATGTTCTTCCTTTTTACAACACTATTTGATCGAAGGGAGTACGGAGTAGTCATCTCGTTGACAATTCCATGCTCTCTACAGAACGATGAGAATTTATGAGACCTATACTCTCTCCCTCATTCACTTATGAGTCTCTTGAGTTGTCGTCCGGTTTAATACTCGGCTTCAGTCTTGAAGGCCTTAAATTTCTCAAACGCTTTATCTTTAGACTTGAGAAGATAAACGAATACTTACTTTGAGAAATCGTCGATGAAAGTAATAAAATACTTCATCACGACCTTTGTGGAATACTGTTTGAAGTCACAGATATCTGAGTGTACCAACTCCAAAAGATCTGTACTTCGGTTTACTAGTTTGAACGATTTTCTAATGATCTTCGTTTGTGCACAGACCTCACATTTCTCCAACTCCTTACCCCCACACTTGGAGATAAGTCCTAGACTAGACATCTTGTTTATTCTTTTACAATGAACATGTCCTAGTCTATTATACCATAACTCAAGAGAATAAACAGAAGAAAAGACTGCATTTATGATCTCCATTGGAGTTATAAGCTGAAGTTTGAACATCCCTTATGTACAAAAGGCATTTCCAAAGTGTGTTCCTTTATAATACATAACAATCTGACTAGCGTTGATGTCCATCCTCAAGCCTGCATTGCAGAGCAGACTTTCTGAGACTAGGTGTAGGAGCGTAAAAAGTGCTTTGTAGACTAAGTCAAAGAAATTGAGGATTTTACGCAAGCAACTCTCTATGTGAGCTATTTTACGCTCGGATTATTTGCATTGGACATTACGCGAGCTACTTTACGCCAAGGCAGTTCATTGAATTTTTACGCCTGGAGACAAACTGACAGGCCGTATTTAATGCAGAAGATTTGATTTGATAGAATGATTTTGCTGACAACATGCAAACACAGAAGTCGAGAAGATTGGATTTTCACCAAATCCGATACTTGTCGTCTGGTGTGCAGAGAAGGCTATTTTACGCTCAATAAAATTACATCTTTTTACGCACTATAGTTTTCGAGCTTTTTACGCTCAAAGCTATTATGAGCGTAAAGTCTATTTGAGCTAAGTTTTACGCTCAAGGCTATTTTAGGCACTTTACGCTGAGAAGTTTATTTTGAGTTGTTTTTATGCCAATTTGCCACTTTACGCTCAGGGCATATTTTGGGTCATTTTTACGCCCGATCCTTCCTGACTACTCTAAATCGTGGTTTGTCTACGTGGCTATCATGCCACACTTATTGAAGAACGTGTGTATGTGCTCCCTACTTGTGTTGAAATAATGGGACACATGTCAACATGCACAGAGGGTGACTTCCATCGTGGGTGACAGTTGCTAGCGTAAAGACTGGATTATGCTGCTTTTTACGCACAAAGGTAAAAGTCTATAAATAGACTTATTATTGACATAAACAACATCAGGAGAATATACAGAGATCAGAGCCTAGAGACTTTGATTTTCCAGAGCATTCTTCTTCAACTTTTCTTCCAAAACAGAGTGAAGCAAAGCAGGAAAGCATTCGACCTCGCCATCAGTGCCCAAGTGTGTCGATACCTTTCTGGTGACTTAGTTCTTCCGGCTGTTCATCTTCTAGCAGTACTCTTCATCATCATCGTATGGTCCAAGGAACAAAGTGATCGCTTTCAGATCAGACTTCCATAGCAATACTTCCCAGAACAATTTGTACTTTCTGTACGTTTCTCGTTTTCTATCAAAAGCCAATTTTTAGACATTTTGTTAAGTGAAACAAAATGGCGACTCTGCTGGGGATGACCTTCTCCTCTGACGAGAAGGCAATTGCTCAATATGATGATGTGTTGGTCGGATCGACCAAGAAGACTCTGGTTGTGCACTTCGACCAGACTGCCTACGAAGAAATGCTCAGGACTGGGGGTAGTGCTCACTGCTCCAATGTTCAGAAATCGCAGAAGGCGCGAAAGGTTTGGATTCCTAAGTCCAAACCATCCTTAGATCTCCCTGTTGTCTCTGAAGGCAAAGGCATCCTTCCTACTCCTGTTGTGGAGACTCCCATCAGTGATGAGGCAGTCTCTACATCAGCGAGGCACCGCGGGCGTAAAAACTAGTCTCCCGTTTGTAATGAGGCAGCCTCAGTATTGCGCCCTGAACGTAAAAACCAATCTCTCGTCGGTGACGAAGAAGATTTCCAAGTTTTACGCCCAGCGCGTAAAAATAAGGTATTATGCCCAGGGCGTAAAAACTAAAATTTACGCTCTGTGCATAAGAATAAGTCTCCCGTCTGTGACGTGATAGACTCCAATGCTTTACGTTCTGAGCGTAAAAATAAGTCTCTCGTCTGTGACGCGGTAGACACAAAATTTACGCTCCACGCGTAAAGGAAAATCTTCCGTCTATGACGTGGCAGATACTCATGTTTTGTGCTCTACGCGTAAAGGTACATCTTCTGTCTGTGACAGTGTAGATAAAATTCATAATGATGTCTTTACATCTAAAGTGAATGTACCTGAACGCAACCAGCGTAAAAACATTATTGGTAAAACTTCGGTTCTTCACCAACAGCCTTCTTACACTGCTTTATGCAAGGTACCAAACCTACAAATTACGCGTAATGCTGATGGAGTTCTTAGTGCTAAAAAATCTCAGGATTTATGCACGCAACTCCAAGCGCGTAAAAATGTACAGCTTGGTTCTGCTAATGCAGCAAGTAATCTTCTTTATACATAAGGGACTAAACGACTTTCTGTCCCAAACATAATAAAGAAGACTACTTCCTCTACTCCCTCTGATTTACGCGAGTTGCTTGTACAAAAGCGTAAAGACAGAAAGTCTCCTGTGACACTCCCAAAAGAAGATCACCATTGTGAGTGTCACCATATTGTAATTAAGTGTTGCTGTTCGACGTATAAACGGCCAGTTTTTGATCAGTTAGGCTACAATGATCAGCAATTAGTTGAAGATCAAGAACAGGAGTTGTCCTATGCCTCAGTTAATATGGCATCTCATACTAATAGAGGACGATGTCCAAGACGCAACTCGTCACAAACTCCTGGTCAACAACAGTTTAATCGACTTCTTGATAACTTTGAAAGAGTATATCAGAATACTCGATTGAGAAGTCAGAGACAGTTACAAACTTCTGACTCTGAAGCTTGGGGTACCCAGTCCTTAGAGTCTGAAACCGATAGCATTGATTCATACTTCTACACCAATCCCTCTATATCTTCAAGGGAGGTTGAATCTTATGCTATTGGAGACGAACCGGAGACGTCATCTGCTAATACAGAACAACGTCTCTCTGCTGTTGAGCAGTCGCTGAAGGATATGCTTACTATGATGCAAAGTATGCATCAAATAATAATGACTCAGTAAGTTGCTCAACCGACAGTGGTAACTCCGGTGCAAGTAGCAGCACATCCTCTCGATAGTCAAGGGGATGATATACCCTTGAATAATCAAAGTCAGGAGCCTGCTACCAATCAGAATTCTGCATCTCTAGATCCTATCATTCCAGAAGATGTACCACTTCCGGTGGGGGTTACGGTACATCCGATAACAATTCAATCAAATGTGCTTCTTCAAACCAGTGAAGCTATTCAAGCAGTGCGAGAATTAAAAGCACAGTTTGAAGCACAAAGATCAGCTCCAGAGGTTAGGGATTAAGCATCCTTATCCTCCTCACTGGAATGATGTGCCTTTCCCTCCAAAGTTCAAACCACAATCCATGGTATTATTTGATGGAAAGGCATCTCCCAGTCAATATATTAATTATTTTGATATTATGACTGTACACTTGCAGAAGAATGATGCTCTTCTTACCCGAGTTTTTATCGGGTGTCTAACGGGTTCAGCCTACGACTGGTATCGTAGTTTACCTGACAATTGCATTTCGTCTTTTGACGAATTCAAAGTAATATTTCTTTTCCGCTTCTATGAAGGAGGCATGGACATGAACATGTCTTCCTTAATAGAAATCAAACAAAAGGAAAAGGAAGATACTCGGACGTCCATTGAACGTTTCCGACAGGCAACTCTGAAGATGCCTCCAGGCATGCCAGATTCAGCACTGATTGATACGTGCAAGATGAATCTGCGACCATCTATTGCTGTCTTTACGGGTTCCCAATTCACAGATTGTGCCTAGTTTATCATAGCAGCTGTTTCAGCCGAGACTAATGGTAGATTGGCTCGAGAGCACGGGATGATCTTCGCTTCAGAAGACAAAGGAAAGAAAGGCTTTTCTGGTAATAATTTCGGTAATCGTAATGGAAAAGGAAATGATACCCTTATGGTTAATCTTTCTAAAAACAAAACGACACCGAATAATCAGGAGTCTTCTAAGCCAAAAGAAGAATATTCTTTTGACGAGAGCGATATTCCAGGAATATTCCAATGTCTGGTCAAGAGTGGCAAACTCCAAATTCCGGAGCCAAAAAGGCCTAATGAGGTGAATCTGACTGACAATCCCAAATATTGTATCTATCACAGATACATCAATCATCCTACCAAGGCTTGTTATGTTCTGAAGAAGAAAATTCAAGAGCTGATAAATGCCAATGCCATCGCTTTAACTAATGATGAGCATACGGTCACAACCAATATGGTTTCTCTTCAATTTGGAGGTTTTCCTCCACAACAAGTCCTAGATGGAATTATCCCAGTTCCGAAGGCGACAATGAAGATTGTAAATATCCCGCCTGCCAGAGAGGAAAATAAAGAATTATTGCCTCTCACACTAAAGAATGGTGAAATCATGTGGGTACATCCTGACTTAGTACCTGAAATGGAGGATGAAGATAAAACTTCAAAATCCAAGAAATGTAGAAAAGTTAAAACCTGTAACATGATTTCTCATGTTATTATAGATCTTGACGATTTGGATCATCTTTAGGATGGCATTCCTTTAGAGGATAGGCTGAAAGGTTTGAACATGTCCTCCAAGTCTAGCTCCTCTTACCAAGCTCAAACTCACTCATCAGAAGTGGTTAGCTATAAATAGTGTTCCCTTATATAGGGTACAACAAATCTTCACTGCTTATGAGAAAGCTCCTACAGGGATCTTTTCTCGTATCCCCAGTATTCCTTCTTCTTCTATGGCTACAGAGATTCCTATTCCTCCTTCTTTGGAAGTCTCTATGCCTTCTTTTTCTCCTGTGGTTACAGAGATCTCTGCTTCTTCTTCTGTGCAACCATTCATTGAAAGTCCGCTGCCCATTCACTTGTACAGTCAACAATCAGTCCATCTCATAAAGAAGATGGGTTATGACTTTCAAAAGGCAGAGGGTTTGAACTATGATAAAGGAATGCGACTTCCTTTACAGATTCAAAGTCAAAAATCCACTGTTGGGTTGGGTTCTGAGCTTCCTCTTAAAAATCCTTGCAAAAAGAAAGCTAAGGGAAAGAAGACTAAATCCTGTAATATGGTACTTCTTTCTCATGATTCTGAAGAAGAAAGCTTTGCTGGTACGAGATCTGGGAAAGAATACCATAAAGATTACGAGAGATCTTCTAAAGAAGTAGAGGATATTGTAGAAACGATTCCAGTCCAACCATCTTCTGTTCCTGCTAAACCATCGGTGGTTGAGAAAGGGAAATAGAAAGCAGTACGCTTTGACGTTCCCTTGAAATCTACTTCAAATCAAGGTGTGGTGATGAAACCCTACAAATTTGATATTCTAGCCCAGTTAGCCAATGCTCTGGCTAGACTTTAGGTTTTTGAGCTGCTTCGTCTTTCTAAAGAAAGCAGAAAAACTTTGAGTGAAGCTTTGCTACAAGCAGACTCATGCTTGGCTCAACTCAAGAGTCCTGATAATACACCAGTGTCGTATCCACAATGTCATAGTATGATGGAGGCAATTCCTAATATTACCTTCACACAAGAAGATATGCTGTTGAAGCATAACAAGTACGACAGGCCTTTGTGCTACACTGGATATATTGAATCCACTGAAATTGACAGGATTTATATTAATCCTGGGTCTTCTATTAGCATTATTCTTCAGAGTATGCTAAGACCTTTGAGGATTCCTACTAGTGATTTGATCTACACTAGTACCACGATAGTTGGTTTCAACTCTAGCAAGAGTAAACCACTGGGGATGATTCGGCTAAAGATTCAGATTGGTGATCTTCGAACTATGGCTACTTTTTATGTTATTAACTCAGAAGTATCCTACAACATCCTTCTTGGAAGACCGTGGATACATGAACATAACATTGTGCCTTCAACTCTGCACCAATGCTTCAAGTTTGAGGATTCACAGGGGGTTGTGAAGACTGAATTTGCTGATATCAATCCCTTCAAGGGTGTTGAAGCCTATTTTTCTGATTCTAAACTCTACAAACAAGAGCATGTGAAGGAGATATCAGATATGGCTGAAGATCAATCACCTGCTGAAGATCAGTCTGTCAATGAAGATCCTCCGGAAGAACAAGCTTTGAAGATCAAAGTCAAAGGTCGAATCCAACTCCAACCTGTCGATGATCAACCTCTGATGATCAAAGTCAAAGGAAGAACTCGGGCTTCATCTGAAGAATCAGTAAATATTCCTGCCAAGAGTCAAGATGCACCTCTTATGATCAAAGTCAAGGGACGTACTTCTCGTACGAATGATCCAGAATCACCATTGATCATCAACCTTGACAAGTCTACACAGAAGACGGATGACGGTCCATTAATGATAAATCCTAAGCGTAGTACTCAACTTGTAAATGATGTAAATATTGATCATTCTGTACTTTCTAATATCAATGAAGATTTTCTTTTGGAGTATATGGCTGTCAAATTTGTTGAAAGAATGTCTTTATCTTCTGATGATCCAAGTCATCAATATAAATATGACATAGATACAGATAAAACTTTATACATTGACCATAAGGAAAATTCTTTTCCTTCTTATGTCGATGTAGGCCCTTACACTCAAAAGTTCTTAAAATCTTCTCCTTATCTTCTTCATGTAGCTGCTTCATCACAAGCTTGTGTAACTTTTAGACGTCATAAAGAATCTTATTTCGTGATTCCGTCTGATAAGAAAAACAAGCACCAAATTGTGTTTGGCCTGGCTAGAAACATTCCTGTTGTTCAGACAGATGATCTTAGAGATAAAGATAAAGGAAGGATCCGAATTGACAAATATAGTCAACAATCTCTCAAGATTATTCAGAAAATGGGATATGATTTGAAGACTATACAAGGTCTCAATCAAGGCAAAGGTAGACGATTACCATTATGTGTTGATCCTTTCTACCAGAAAACTCGTCATGGGTTGGGATATGATCCGTCCCACATGTTTACTGACGATATACAAGAAGAATTCTCTTCTAGTTCTTCATAATCCTCAGATTCGGAAGAAATCCATTTTATCGAATCTGATGCATCCTACTCCTCATATGCTGGAAGAAACTATTATGATGAATCTGAGTGTGTCTTTTCAGTTAATATGGTTCAAACTGAAGGTGAATTTGAGCCATTTGAAAATGATCCTTGGGCCCAACAGATGGACACTCAGTGGGAGCTTCGTTTCGAACAACGACAACCACCTACAGAGGATGAGATTGTTCAAATTGACGTTGGAGATGGAACTACGTCCAAGCCAATATTCATCAGCAAAAACCTTTTTGAAGATGAAAAGGAAGAGTTAATACAACTGATTAAAGATTATATCGATATTTTTGCATGGAGTTATGAGGATATGCCGGGTCTAGATCCTAAAGTTGCTACTCATAAACTCAATATTCTTCCTAATGCTAAGCCTGTGAAACAACAGCAACAGCGTTTTCGACCAGACATAATGGATGCAATCGAAGCAGAAGTCAAAAAGTTGATTACATGTGGCTTTGTTCGTGAAGAACAATACCCAGATTGGGTTGCCAAAATTGTTCCTGTTATGAAGATGAATGAAAAAGTCCGAGTCTGCATAGATTTTCGAAATCTTAATGCAGCTTGCCCAAAGGACGAATTTCCACTTCCCATTACTGATGTCATGATAGACAATACATGCATTTTTGAACGCATGTCCTTCATGGACGGGTTCTCAGGATACAATCAGATTAAGATGCATCCAGAAGATGAAAAGTATACTGCTTTTCGTACTCCTCTTGGAGTCTATTGCTATACGGTTATGCCATTTGGTCTTAAAAATGCCGGTGCTACGTATCAACGGGCCATGAGCAACATCTTTCAAGAATATCTATGAAAAACAGTTGAATATTATGTAGATGATGTTGCTGTTAAAAGTCGATCAAAAAATGATCACATTCAAGACTTGAAGACAGTATTTAAATTGATGCGTCAGCATCAATTGAAAATGAACCCTACTAAGTCTTTCTTAGGGGTTTCTAGTGGCAAGTTTTTGGGATTTGTCATCACTTCTCAAGGTATCCATATTGATCCTGATAAAATTAAAGCAATTCTTGAAATGCGTCCTCCACGCAATCTAAAAGAACTCCGAGACTTTCAAGGTCGCATCGCTTATATTAGGAGATTTATATCTAATCTCTCTGGAAGATGTCAACCTTTTTCTCGTCTATTAAAGAAAGGTGTATCATTTGTTTGGGATGAAGCACGTCAGAAAGCTTTCAATGACATCAAATAATACCTTACAAATCCATATGTTCTGGTACCACCAATGGTAGGAAGACCATTTTTGCTATATGTTCGAGCCTTGGATCATTCGCTTGGTGCTTTTCTGGCACAGAAAAGTGATATGGGTCATGAACAAGCAATTTATTATCTTAGCCGAATGATGGTTGGAGCTGAACACAGGTATACTCCTGTAGAAAAGGAATGTCTGGCTTTAGTTTTTGCTGTTCAAAAGACACGACATTATGTGACAGGACAGACCATTCATGTCATTTCCAGAATAAATCCTATTCGGGTATTGATGAGAAAACCAAGCATTCTTAACTCCAGGTTAGCCACCTGGGCGATACTGTTCACTCCATATGACATGGTCTATGTACCTCGAAAATCAGTGAAGGGTCAAGCATTAGCTGATTTCTTAGCAGCTCATCCTATACTTGAAACTTCGAAGCTATATGAAGACATTCCAGATGAAGTTACGGATTGCAACATGACTTTAAAAGATGACATTTGGCAATTATACTTTGATGGAGCGTCACGAGTTGGACCTAAAGGCAATATTGTCTCTGGGGTAGGAATCGTCTTGGTTTCTCCTGATAAAATGGTCATATACCGTGCTTATTCTCTCAATGAGCCATGCTCCAATAATGTGGCAGAATATAATGCTCTGCTCATTGGTCTCCAAGTAGCAAAGCAATTGGACATCGAGTTTCTGGAAGCTTATGGAGATTCTCAATTAATTGTTAATCAAGTTAGAGGGAGATATGAAGTCAGAAATCCTGATCTTATCCCTTATCATCAAGTGGTAATCGAATTAGTCCTCTCATTTAAAGGATTCTTCATCGAATTTGTACCACGTTCTCAGAATTTAGAAGCTGATGCTCTTGCTAGCTTAGCTGCAGATTTGGCTGTTCCAATTCGAAGACAAAACACCATTACTTTATTGGACCGAGACTTATTCTTTGTTAAGAATAATCTACATATTAAATAGAGTTATACTACAGAATCAAGTTCCCAACAGAGGGATTGGAGAAGTCCATTAATTGATTATGCGGTTCATGAGATTTTACCTGAAGATCCAAAAGAAGCTGCTTCAATCAAGAGACGATCATTTCGATTTTATTATGACTCGTCTCTACATATGTTATATCGTCGTTCATATGATAGACTTTCTACGTTGTCTCTCTGAGAATGAAGCTAAGCAAATGCTTCATGAAGCTCATGATGGTGTTTGTGGTGCCCATCAACAGGATCCAAAATTACAGGACCGCATTCGAAGAATGGGGTATTATTGGCCATCTATGATAGCAGATGCTGTGGATTATGCTAGAAGGTGTAAAGCATGTCAAATTCATGCTGATTTTATTCATCAACCATCTGAGTTCTTACATCCTACAGCAGCTTCTTGGCCCTTTGAAGCTTAGAGCATGGACATTATTGGTCCAATTAACCCTCCTTCTGTCAAGGGACATCGGTTTATACTGGCT
This sequence comes from Iris pallida, assembly GCA_029216955.1. Lineage (NCBI taxonomy): Eukaryota > Viridiplantae > Streptophyta > Magnoliopsida > Asparagales > Iridaceae > Iris > Iris pallida. Next base: position 15,092,757 of record JANAVB010003398.1, on the reverse strand, counting down.
ATAACCGATTACTTTTCTAAATGGGCGGAAGCAATTCCCCTTGTTGAAGTAAAGACATCCAATGTGGTTAGTTTCATCAAACACCATGTCATTTATCGCTTCAGGATTCCCCGACGGATAATTCATGACAATGGACCACAATTTGCCAGTCAGGCATTTTATCGATTCTGTGATAAGAATCGGATCCAAAATTTGGCGTCTACAGCTTATAATCCAGCTGCTAATGGTTTAGCGAAGCTTTCAACAAGACGATTATCAAACTTCTCAAAAAGTTTGTTTCTTCCAACAAACGTGATTGGAATGAGAAACATGGAGAATGTTTATGGGCTTATCGAACAACAGTTCGAACTCCTACTGGTTTTACACCATTTTCATTGGTTTAGGGATGTGAGGCTATCCTTCCACTGGAAATCCAGATTCCATCTCTTCGAATAGCCATTGCTAACGAGCTAACTATAGAGAACAATAATCGCTTACGACTCCAAGAACTTGAAGGATTGGATGAGAAGCATCTTCAAGCACAACAGCATATTGAGCTATATCAAGCCCGTATATCTCAAACTTTCAATCGTAAAGTTAAAAAGAGGGTATTCAAAGTCGGTGAATTAGTACTAGCTGTTCGAAGACCGATGGTGATGACTCATAAGAGTAAAGAGAAATTCCAAGTGAAATGGGAAGGCCCTTATGTCATCGAAACAGTTTTCTCCAATAGTGCCTATAGGTTGTCTAAACCTAATGGAGATTTACTCATGATGCCTATCAATGGCAAATTTCTGAAGAAATATTATGTTTGAATTTCTTCCTTATTCCCCAGCTACCAATGTTTGGTTGAGCTTGGAGAGAAGTTTTAATCTTTTATCTTGCCAGTTGATATAAAAAGTTGGATCTATTATTTATCATGTCCATTTGACCTCTGAATAAATATTAAGTCTGCTTGTTTTTCCTATCTATTATGTCCATTTGGCCTCTGAATAAATATCAATCTATTTTTCTTTGAGTTGTTACGATCTTTCATGTCCATATTACCTCTGATAGTATTGTATACTCTAAACAGAAAACGAGATTCATTATCTATCATGTCCATATTACCTCTGGATAGATACAATTTATTGAGTTTAGAAGACTTGTCACGTCCTTATTACCTCTGAGGGGTGTTTTCTATCACATACCTATTATTTAATTTTAAATAAATGATAGGATCACAAAATAAATATTTTATTCATTCTTTGAATAAGATAAAAGATTACAAAAGCTCCTTATTTGCCTAAGGCGGAGCAGATATGTCTTTTAGCAATTTTTGGAGCTCTGCCAAACGCTTCTCACGAGAGTCCATTACATTTTCAATAGCTACCTTTCTTCGAGCCTCTGGAGTACAAATGGGAGAAAACTTAGCGAAAGTAGCTATCAGATTATCCCTGGCATCATCAAGGAACTTGATAGTAGATTCAGCTCCAAAAACTTGTTCCTCCAGAATTGAGCTCTGTGTCAAATGTTTGTCACGAGCTGCTATTAATTTCTCCTTCTCAGCTTTCAGACGAGCTAGTTCGGCCTCCACTTCACGAATTTTATCATTTTGTTCTTGAATTTTCGTATTCGAAGTGTCATAGGCTTCTCTATAACTCTCCAACTGAGGCTTTGCGTCAGCCAAGAAAGCTTTCTCTTTGGCGACTTTGCTGCTGTGCTCTCTGAGAGAGTCATTGAAAGTAGTCTCTCGAGCAGTGTATTCAGCTGATAAAGCATCATACTCATCTTGAATGAGACTCTCAGTAGTTTCACTTGTCAACCTCAGATATTCTTTAATAGGTTGCTCAAGTTCTTCTACCACCTTTTCCAATGCAGTTGCTCTCTCAACGTCATTAAATATGGCGACGTTCCTGATAGTGGAAACAATCGCGCCTTTCAAGCTTTCATAACTGAGACCCCTATGCAAGACCATGTCAATTAAAGCTGCCAATGTCTTGTAAAAAGTTTCAGTATGAATCTCAACTAAGAGATTCATTTCTGCATTTGAGCTCGAAGTTGCAGCAATCTCTACCAAGTCTCTTTTCCGAATGCTAGGAGTAGATATGGTGGCTCCAGTAGCAGATTGAGATAAAGATGATGTTGTCGTCACTACTATAGCCAACTGATTCCTGGAAACTTCAGGGATTAAGTCTTCAGTACTAGCAGATATGGTTGCTCCTGTAGCAGACTGAGATAAAGATGATGTTGTCATTATTACCACATCCGATTGATCCCTGGGAGCTTCAGAGATCATGTCTTCAGTAATTGTTACTCCAGCCGTTTTTGGAGTTTCGGTGGCGGTAATAGTGGTGGATGGAAAGATAGTAGTTGTAGTTGATTTGGGGTCAGGCATCGTCTCCTCATGAACTTTCGCTGGATTAGTAATAATAGCAGAGGGTGTTATCACGACATCTCCAGTTTCAGTTGATGATTTGATTACGCCTTCATCACCTTCTTGGGCTTCTGGCTGTTCAGACTCTGGAAATACTTCAATCTCTTCATTGAGAGCAGTTCCTTCTTCAGCAGCCGTTTCTTGATCTGCAGCTTGGTCTTCTTCTCTGTTGTCAATAGGAGAAGACAATCCTGGTTGAACCTCTGTTTCAGGTTCTTGTTGTAGTTCCTCTTCTGGTTGTATTTTCTCTACTCCATCTGAAGAAGAACTTTCTTCCTCAGACTCCATGTCCTCCTCATAAATATTTTCTTGAAGAATAGGAGGAGCCACAAGCTTTGAAGTAATGTTGACACCTGCAAAGAAATTGAACAATATAAGTTAATATACAAAAGTCATAGTTTTATATGAGTTTTGTATAAATTATATTTACCTGGAGTATGTATGGGACGTGTCAAGTACTCATCATAATCTTCGGTCTAGTCCTCATCATCAAAAGTGACAGCCGGCTCATCGGATGGAATAAACACCGGGTCAACAGTTTGTACTGAGGCAACGTCTTCAATAACTTGCACCTTTTGTGGCAAAGTTAAATAAAGCGATGTGCTAAGGCGTCCTGGAGATAGGATCCCTACAGCTTCAGTTGATGTGGCTGCTTGGGAGGCTGAGGATCCTTCTTCAAAATGAGTTGAAGAGGATGCGACATGTGGCAGTTCTTCGACAGGAAAGTCACCCTCTGGAGTAGTGGCTCTTGATCTGAAAGTTCTTTTAGTAATAGCCTTCTTCTTCTTTGCTGGTGACTTCACTGGAAGAGTAGTAGCTGTACTCTGCTTCCGTTTGTGAGTTTTTCCAATAACTATTGGTCCTGCTACCATTTTTCCAGCACCTGTAGGGATTACTGCCAGAAATTTATCTGTAACAGTGGTGTTGTCGGGTATATCCGGAGTTATTCTGATTGGCTCCTCGATGTTCCCCTCCTTGGGCCATCGAAGACTTCCTTGCATACTATAACCATCAGCAAAAGAACGAATGGAAGCGTAAAAACGAGCATACGAGTGAAGTAGACGTAGCTCGGTTGTACTGGTGGCAGTAGATATGTTGAATTTAGCACCAGTACATGCGGCGCTGAAGTATCTCCATGCTCTTGCGCCGTCAATCAACTTTCCATAGTGATAAAAGCTGGTCGAAGGATTGCCAACGTGAAGCTAGTCATATCCAAACTGGCGGGCGAACCTACTCGGTAGATACGGCTCAAACGTACAATTATCTTCGTTCCTGTACATCAGATGGGATAGTCTGATGTACGTTAGCCATTGGAAGACAGGTTTTGGCAATAAAGTTGTCCCTTCTCCTCTGTCTTCGAATTACACGCTAAGGCAGTCGGCTGGAACTGGCGGCCTTATGCAGAAGAAATTCCAGCCATGGGAGTAATTCAACGCTGCTCGGGTGTCTGCCACTGTCGTGGCAGTCCATGTGGCCTTGCTGAATTTTTGGAGAAAGATCGTCGCTTCATCTTCAGGGCCTGGCGGCAGTAAACTGCAGTTATGATGTAATAACCATCCCATCAGATAAGTATACGGCAGCTCCACCCTTAGAAAATTGTCTCGATGAGGAGCATTATTGATCAATTCTTCACCAAAAGTCCGTAGACCTGCATTTATCCGGCATACCATTGCTGACAGTAGATTGATTTTGGCTTTGAACACCAAACATACTGCTGGCCATAATACGTTTCGGTGGATCCTGTCTATGGTACTGATCCCCGGCACGACCCATCTTCGTAGCCATAGGGATAGGAAGCCTGCCAGTAAAGCCTTCCTTGACATCTTCTGACTACCATGTCTCAGGTAGCTTAAAGTCTCAGTCCCCACAGGGATATCTCCAGTCTTGGTGGATAAATATTGGTCTCGAGCTTTCTGTGAGACCATCAGTTCCTGGATCACATCTGCGGGAATTATAGAGCAAGGGTTGATGGTTTGAGTCTTGTTTTCTCGAAACCTACCATTCTCAGTCGTGGATAACCTATTTTCATAGTAAAATAAATAGGTAGTCCACTTAGTTACATATGCCAAATGTGACCCAGTTGCATACAAACTGGTGCAAATCAGATAATGGCACATGAGTTCTTCATAGACCTGTACTAATTCAGGGTTCTTCTCTCTTATTTCTGCTAGTTCCCGATTGGAGGGAACATATTCTTCATAAGGGGCTTCGCCCATTGGCAGCTTTGACATAAATTACATCTCATGCAGAGCAAGACCCATTTCACCGTGTGGAGTTGCAAAAGTTCCTGTTGAACTCATATACAATTCCAATAAAGCCAGGAACAAGTTGTTGTTCGGTGGTATGCCGTAACTTGTAGAGACCACTGCTTCATATAGGCCGATAGCTTCCAGGTCTGTTTTAAAGTGCTTCATGATCCAAGCACTGATTTGAATCCAGTTATTACTATAAGGAGTCAGCCACCCTGTCAATCTAGGGTTGGTCTGAGGATATAACATAGCAGCTTTCATGAACTTGTTTATAAACATGGGTACTTGTACTGGCTGGATCAGTGCTGAGTCTTCACTTGGTGTGAACCCGGGCAATAGACCATAAAATGGGACAACACCACCACTGGGAGTACTAATGTGGTATCCCATATCACTAGCTCTCTCTCTTTTGAAAATAATCTTTTCCGGCCTGTCATAGCTATTGGGAGTCAAATTCCATAGCATCTGACGAGGATGAGTAGCATGGACAAAGGCAGATAGAGGGTAATCCCTGTCCATGTCAGGAAGATACATCACCCTTTCTCCAGACTTAAACACCCAGGCTTCTTTCTTGGGGTGAGTTTGCGATTTGAAGTCTATCGCATCCCCAAATAGAAAAGCTGGCTTCAAGAATTGTTGGTCTTCTAGTGATACCAACACTTCTCCATTCATCATAGACAACAGCATCCTGTCCCCTTGAGCAGCTATCAGTTGAGCTCTCCCTTCAGGGTATTCAGGATTGGATTGAGGAAACTGTACATGTGATAAGTTCTCCAGATAGTTTGAGCCCACCATACCAGCTGGCGAGCCAAATATTTCTACGAGAGGGTGAATTTGCAAGTCCACTGTCAAACAACAAAAAAGAAGAAAAAACAAGTTAGTGAAAATCTAATTTGAAGCATATGATTTGGTTTGACTTTTACGCATAAAGACTCTGAGCATGTAAAATTTATGATTATTAAAGTTGATAAAAAAACTTTTTTAAGTGTAAAAATGTTCTTTTTACGCAAAGGACTGTTACTAGTAGAATTTTACGCTAGTACAACTGGAAGTGAGTGGATTTCCAATTTTACGCCAGTATACATTAAATGTGAGCGTATTTTGAATTTTACGCTGACACGTACAGACGTGGGCATATTTTCAATTTTATGCTGCCACCAATAGATGTGGGCGTATTTCAAGTTTTACGCTGACACATGTAGGTGTGGGCGTATTTTAAGTTTTACGCGGACACATGTAGATGTGGGCGTATTTTAAGTTTTACGCTAACACGATAAATGTGGGCGTATTTTCGTCTTTTTACGCTAGCACGAACAACGTGGGCGTCGACTTTCGGTTCGTTCTTCTTCTCCGATGAGTTTATGACCGAAGTTCAATATTTTACCCCTCATTGCCGGAGCCACGGCGGGGTGGCTTTGCTGAGATACTGCCGAGGATCGGACAGGAGTTTGCGCGCGATCGACCGATAAGGAATCAACGGCGGGTTTCTTGCCTTTACTGCCGGCGGCGGACGACTTCTTAGGGGCCATTAAATCAAAGTAAGAGTAGAGGAGAGAAGGAGAGTGGAGAAAGATTAAGATTTCGAAAGAACAAAGTAAAGTTTCTCTCTCCCCGATGAACCCTATTTATAGGGAATTTTTGAATCGGTTCAAATTCCCTATTTTTACGTTGACTGTTGGATATCCCAACTTTTTCGCGGATGACCGTTGAATAATCCCAAACTTTACGCTGACTGGTCAAATCCCGAATTTTATGCTTCTGTTCAAAGTATTTCAAACTTTGAAAAATATTTGAAAACTTTGAAGGGGGTTTTGTAGGAGCGTAAAAAGGGCTTTGTAGACTAAGTCAAAGGAATTGAGGATTTTACGCAAGCAACTCTCTAAGTGAGCTATTTTACACTCGGATTATTTGTATTGGACATTACGCGAGCTACCTTACACAAGGCAGTTTATTGAATTTTTACGCCTGGAGACAAACTGACAGGCCGCATTTAATGCAGAAGATTTGATTTGACAGAATGATTTTGCTGACAACATGCAAACACAGAAGTCGAGAAGATCGGATTTTCACCAAACCCGATACTTGTCATCTGGTGTGCAGAGAAGGCTATTTTACGCTCAATAAAATTACTTCTTTTTACGCACTATAGTTTTCGAGCTTTTTACGCTCAAAGCTATTGTGAGCGTAAAGTCTATTTGGGCTAAGTTTTACGCTCAAGGCTATTTTAGTCACTTTACGCTGAGAAGTTTATTTTGAGTTGTTTTTACGCCAATTTGCCACTTTACGCTCAGGGCATATTTTGGGTCATTTTTACGCCCGATCCTTCCTGACTACTCTAAAACGTGGTTTGTCTACGTGGCTATCATGCCACACTTATTGAAGAACGTGTGTATGTGCTCCCTATTTGTGTTGAAATAATGGGACACGTGTCAACATGCACAGAGGGTGACTTCCATCGTGGGTGACAGTTGCTAGCGTAAAGACTGGATTATGCTGCTTTTTACGCACAAAGGTAAAAGTCTATAAATAGACTTATTATTGACATAAACAACATCAGGAGAATATACAGAGATCAGAGCCGAGAGACTTTGATTTTCCAGAGCATTCTTCTTCAACTTTTCTTCCAGAACAGAGTGAAGCAAAGCAGGAAAGCATTCGACCTCGCCATCAGTGCCCAAGTGTGTCGATACCTTTCTTTTGACTTAGTTCTTCCGGCTGTTCATCTTCTAGCAGTACTCTTCATCATCATCGTATGGTCCAAGAAACAAAGTGATCACCTTCAGATCAGACTTCCATAGCAATACTTTCCAGAACAATTTGTACTTTCTATACGTTTCTCGTTTTCTATCAAAAGCCAATTTTTAGGCATTTTGTTAAGTGAAACACTAGGTTCTTGGCTATAGCAGGTACATGCTTTATATTCTGAAGTGTCAGCAACTTTTTTGAAGTCAGTTGTAGTACCACCATCTCGATCCCAAGTACTTCAACTTGTGTCTGGTTCGCCACCATAACCTTCTCAGAAACATGTTTGTACGTGGTGAACCATTCCTTCTTTCAACAAACATGGCACGATGTCTTAGTGTCTATCCACTAGTCTGTGTCAACATCAGTTGAGTCAACCTGCACAATTATAGCAACAAAGTTAGCCTTACCTTACTCTTTTTGTTTAGATTTTTTCTTGCAGTCCCTCCTCCAGTGGACTTTCTTGCCACAGTCGAAACAAGTCTCTGGTTCTTTGGACCTGGGCTTGAACTGAGATAACTTCACCTTCGGATGGTGAACGTCTTTCGTCTTCAACATATATCTAATACAAGAGGCATTCTAGATTTACTTCCATCTTTTTGCGGCGGGGCATGTCCGCAATAAAATTACTCCATCTAGGTGGAAGCTTGACGACAATACCTCCAACGACAAAAGCATCGACCAAGGGCATGCCGTCAGCCAGCTCCTGACGTAAATTGAGGAACTCCTTGACCTGAGGCAACATGGTCTTGTCGTCCTCAAATCGCATCTTCCAGACCTTTTTCGTTCACGTGGATCTTGTTCATGTTTTGAACTGCCTTATAAAGATTCTTTACAGACTCCCAGACGTCCTTTGCATTGACTGTATTACTGTAAGACTCAGCAAGAGAGTCCTCCATAGAGTTTAAGATAATCAACTTGCAGAGGTTGTTATCTCCTCTCTTCGACTGCAGAACAGTGGCTTCAACAACCCTTTGAATATTTTTACCTTATGGAATCGAAGGCTCATGATCTGTCAATGCATACTCGACGCTCAGGAGTTGAAGATTAAGGCTGACCTTTCTCTTCCATAGGTTGTAATGCTTCCCGTCAAACTTCTCATGTTTGTTAAAACTTATGTCGAGAAGGTTTGTACGGTTGTTTTCGATCGAATCTGGATCTTGCTTTGAGATTATTTTTTCGAAACAGATCTTCAATGGAAGAACGTGAGTGAACAAAGTGATTCTCTATACGAATTTGGTCACACACTCTGTATATGAAGAACTTCAGAGAATTGCTTCTCCAAAGATTTTGTAGATCCTTCGTAAAAGATAGAGGAAGAAGAAAATGTAACTGTGCTAGGGTGATGAAGACCACCGTTGCTCAAAGAAATATTCGCCCTACTGCGATCTGCTTCCAGGAACCAGCAAGTTCGAAAGAGAACTTCTGGAACGCTCGCTGTCACCTCATGACTGAACTCGCAGAACTCCGTGGACTCCAATGGCAGCGGCCTTTCCACTCTCTTTGTCTCTTAATTTCTGAGTCAGTCTTAAATGAAGACACGAAGAGAGTATTTATAGAGTTGGGCTTAAAACCAAAATCTAATACTTGCCGTACACTAACTGCGAAAAGATAGGAATGAATCATGGAAAGATTTAATTGAATCAAATTCAAATCCTACAAAAATCGGATCTGTAATATTGACTCTATCTTTCCATAACCGCCCGAACCTTCACATCAGCACCTAATAACTACACAGGCGTGTGGACGCACATCAGTGCACGCAACAACGCAGCAACACAGGCGCACGAATGCGCATTAGCACATGCAACATCACAGCAACACAGGCGCACAAACGCACATCGGCGTGTGCAACAACGCTGCAGCACATGCGCGCAGATGCATATTGGCGCACGCCACAACGCTGCAGAACAGGCGAATGGAAGTCCAAGGAGCACGAGCGCACACGACCACGCAGAGCCGTGCCTAGCCCACGCCTGTCCCCGTACCGGTCCCCATGCCTGTGTCGAGCCCATGCGCCTAGCGCATGCAACTCGCGCATAAGACGAGCGCAACAATAGCACAACAATAGCGCACAAAGCGCCATGTTCCTAGCGCTTTTGATTCATGCATAAGATGAGCCAACAAAGCGCCAACAATGTGCAAAGTATGCCAATTCTTACGCCCTGATTCCATAGAATCGATAGTCGTCTCCCGGGCGTGATGTCGTGCGAACCTAAGTTGCGATCGCACAAGGCATAGTCATAAGGTCATCCGAAATACAACATCAAGTAGAGTACGCAGAGAAATTGAACAAACACATTTGAAAGCAGAAGGAACTTTTCTTTCATTGATAATAAATATCATTTACATGACTCTGTTATATTCATTGTCGCACAGGCTACAACATGACTCTATTATATAGGCTAAAAATTAAGCTATGCTACTCACCAAGAAGTCATCTCATCAAAAAGCATCATATCAATAGGTTGCGCCATATCAGGTTGCACCTATATCAAGTTGTGCCATATCAGGTTGCACCCATCTCAGGTTGCACCAACCTCAGGTTGTGTGAAAGACACGTGGCAGTTTTCTCGGAAGACTATAACAGCATCATCATTACCTGACAACTGACAGCACGTATATCAAGGAAAAATATTCAAATTATGCACAAACACGACGCTCAAGAAGATTTAGTCAGCTAGCAGTTTGCGCAACATGTCAGGTTGCACGAGGTTGAACCCAGGCGCAAGTTGCTACGTTGTGCCCCCACGCAACCTGATGAAGCTCGTACAAGATGATCAAACAATATCCAGAGCAGGGTGACGTGGCGTACAAGTCACTAACTTCGTAGAACGTGTCTACAATATTGCTCACGACCATGCACATCTCACTCAAATGATGCCATGTGTCCACAGCAGTTGGCGCAACTGCTCGCGCAAGTTGCTACGTTGTGCCCCCGCGCAACCTGATGAAGCTCGTGCAAGGTGATCAAACAATATCTAGAACAGGGTGATGTGGCGCACAAGCCACTAACTTTGAAGAACGTGCCCACTCTACTGCCCATGACCATGCACATCTCAATCAAACGATGCCACGTGTCCACAGCAGTTGGTGTAACCGTTCGCACAAGTGAACAGACGCACAACCTAAAGCTTACGCAACCCAGAATAACTGCTAAACAGTTATTTCCAGAACTCTATAAATGGAGTTTCAAATCAGTCTCAAAGGATGAGGAATGATCATAATCTCCTGCTAAAGTGCTGTTGCATCCTCCAGAGGCTCGTGTCTTCGATATCACATCGTCCACGGGATAAAGTGATCGTCTTCTTATCATATTCCAATAGACTTCTCCAGAATTCAACTGTACTTTTTGTACTCTTCCTCAGTTTGTAGAAATAAAAAACTCTTTTGTTTTTTGTAAACAAAATGAAGACTCTGCTGGGGACAACTTTCTCCTCCGACGAGAAAGTGATAACTCAATGTGATACCGCGTCGATCGGCAAGACGCAGAAGACCCTGGTCGTTGAAGTCGACCAGATAGCCTATGAGGCCATGATCAATGCTGGGGGTGCCAAGCGCGACACTGCCACTGCTAAGAGCAAGACGTGCTATGTCTAGACTCTTATGTCCTCGTGGGCACAACCTGCTGCCTCTGTCCAACTTGCGCCCATTACTGTCCTGGCGCAACCTAAGGGAAACAGACTTTTAGCTAACCCCTCCACTTTTTTGATTCTGAAATTGAAGGAGACTTCGTCTCGACACGCTGCTGTCCAAAACAAAGAAAAGCGCCCTTTGGCCTTTCCTTTCCTGGCGTAACCTGTGTCTGTTCCTGCTGTGGCACAACCTGCGCACATTTCTGTCTTGGCGCAACCTAAGAGAAAGAGCCTTTTTGCTACTCCCTCTGTTCCTCCAGTTCTGAACTCGGAGAAAAATATGTCCAGTACCTCTTCTGGACAAAATAAAGGAAAGCACCCTTTGGCCTTTTCTTTTCTGGCGTAACTTGTGTCTGCTCCTGCTCTGGCTCAACCTGCGCATGTAGGTCCTAAAAAATCAAGTTGCATCAATCAACAAAGTCAAGAAATCAAGAAACCCATCATTTGGATGAATTGCGCAGACAATAGATTGCGCAGCAATCCGATTGCGCATACTGCTTTGCGCACACTTCCAACTGCGCAGACTGACGTGGCAGAAGTCATCATTACCAAATCAAATCAAATCTTTTCTGACAACTGACAGCACGAATAACAAGGAATCTGTTCGTTTCCTGCGCCGCACAGTGCTCGAGGGCGGCTGACAGCTGGCAGCGCAAACCAATCCTGCGCAGTTTGAGTCTGCGCAAACCATTTATGCGCAATTCAACTCTGCGCACTCCATCAAATTGTTACGTTACACGTGGCATTCATGCCATCGATTGCCCATTACGTGGCAACTGTTTATGCACGATCATGCGCATTTTTATCAAATGATGCCATGTATCCATGATAGTTGGCCCACGATCCAGTAACTGTCTGCGCAAATCAATGTTGCGCAAACCAATGCTGCGCAAATCATCCTACGCAGTCCAAAAATAACTGAAAGTTAGTTATTTTCAGAACTCTATAAATAGAGTTTCAAGTCTTCATTTTAAGGGGATCAAGATCAGAGATCAGAAATCAGAGAGTTCAGGAGTTCTTGCCAAAGTGCTGCTGCATTCTTCCGAGACTTTTGTCTTCAACTTCAGAGGCTTTTGCCTTCAGTTTCCAGAGTTGTTTTCAACTTCAAAGGCTTCATCTTCACAGTTCACATCGTCCAAGGGATAAAGCAATCGTCATCAAGATTGGATTCCTATAGTTGTAATTTTCCCAGAATTCTTGTAATCTTTATTACAGTTTGTATCAATAAAGTTCTATACTTTTGTTTTTGCAAACAAAATGGCGACTCTGCTGGGGACAACTTTCTCCTCCGACGAGGAAGTAGCAACTCAATGTGATGTAGCGTCTATCGGGAAGACGCAGAAGACGCTGGTTGTTAAGGTCAACCAGACAGCCTACGAGGCGATGCTCAACTCCAAGACCACTCCCCGTACTGTAGCCACTTCTGCTAAGAGCAAAGTGCGCTCAGTTTGGGTCTCCAAGTCTGCACAATCTGGCATTTTTGCCACCAAGGATGCTGTACCAACTGTTGCACAATCTGCTAGTCAGACTGCTGCACAAACTGCTGTGCCAACTGTTGCACAGTCTGTCTCAGCAACTGCTGCACAATCTGTTGCAGTCAAGACTGCGCAATCTGTTGCAAATGTTGCGCAAGCTACTTCATATGCTGCCTTGTCAAAACAGAAGACTCCTATGACTCTGGCGCAATTGGCAGTGGCTTTTCCTGCGCAAAATAGCACTCCAGTAACTAAAGTGCTTCCCAAGTACTCTAAGACAAGAACTCCTAATGCACTTCCTACCAAAGCTTCTAATGCACAAATGACTAGTGCACCTTCCACCCATGCGTAAACCAAGTCTGCGCAATTCAAGAAAAATAGCCTTTTGGCTAAATTTCCGGCTTCTCACAATAAAAAAAGAGATTCTACTCCTCTTCCCAAACACCCTATTGCCCCTGCATAATTCATTGAAGGTAGTCCTTTGACTATTCCTCCTTCTCTTTAAAGCAAAGGAAAAGGTCCATTGGTCTTTTCTCAAACTTCCTTGTCTCATGACTTGGAAAATAACAGAGGAAAACGCTCTTTAGCTAACCCTTCATATCAAAACAAAGGAAAAGGTCCTTTAGTCTTTTCTCAGTCTTCTTCAGTCTTTACTGAAGAAGATCCATCTCAATGTGTCTCGGCTCCAATCAATTCAAGAACTCTGGCAAACAAGGATTCTTCTTTCCTTTATAATAAGAGTACTTGTACTAATCAAAGAGGTATTCTGCCAACTCCGATAGCAGAATTCCAGGACCTCCCGACTCTACAAATTTCTCGTTCCAAACAGGGAAAACTGTTAGTATCTCAAACAGAAACTCCTGGGGGTGAATTTGCAGATCTAAGAACATATCTTAACAGGCCAACTTCGGCAAAACGTAAACAACCTATGCCGAAGGTCAAGCCTCAAAGACAAACCTCCAGGAACAAAAATCCTGATACCTATGCCAATGAAGTGAGTACTTCCCTGTATACTCAAGGGACTAAACATTTGAAGAATCGGAACCATGTTCCGAATATTGTTAAAGAACATATTCCTCGAACCTTTCCTCGTTCTGGCATGGTTTCTGATCTCCGAGAACATCTCAGACAAAAACGGGATAATGCCTCAACTCCTCCAGTTCAAGCATCTGATCATCACTGTAATCATAAAGTCATCATCCAATGCTGTTGTCAAACGACAAAATGATCTGTCTTCGATCGTTTAACTTTTGCTAAATCTGAACCTATGTCAGAAGAAGATGAAGTTTTGTATGCTTCTGTTAACATGACTTCCCGAGACACTGGAGGTAAAAGATGCTCTAAGCATGGTAGACTCCGCAAGCCAAGCCAACGGTATTTGGAATTACTTCAAGAATCTTCAGAAGGAGTATTTCAACATACCCGTTCCCGAAGCCGAGATACAATCGGTCAAAGGAATCTTCCTCAAAATCCTTCAAGTCATCTCCCTGTTTCTCAGTCAGGAGATGATTCGTTTTCTGATTATGATGCATACAGTGAAAGTTCTGAACAAACAGTATCTTCCACTATGCCAAGAGAAGTGACGGCTTATGTTGTCACCGATGATCCAGATGCTTCAACCTCCGCAAATCAAGAACTGCGAATTGCGGCACTTGAAGATAAGCTAAAGACCATGGCTGAAATGGTCGCTAGTATGCATTCCATCATTGTAGCACAGCATGTTACACCACCAACAGCACCTATTACTAGTCCAGAGATCATAGCGTCTTCAATACCTGTCAATACTGGGCTGGGAGTAGTGCCTCCCCAAATGCCTCCTGTACAAGTGCAAGTACAAACTACGCCTAGCTATTCAGGAGCTGGGGGTAGTGCTTACAACGCTGTTCCTCCTCCTACCACTACAATTCAACCTGCTCCTTCTTCTTCATCAGAAGACGCTAATGAAGCTGTCAAACTCTTACGAACCCAGTTTGAAGCATTTAAAGAGAAAGACAATCTACAAAGGTTGGGGATTAAACAGCCCTATCCGGTTGAATGGAAGGACGTCCCGTTTCCCCCAAAGTACAAAATCCCTACAATCTCTCTGTTCGATGGCAGTACTTCCCCGAGTCAATTCATCAATCATTTTGAGGTAATGACTGTTCAACTTCAGCCAAATGACGCTCTTCTTACCAGAGTGTTCGTCGGTTGTTTAGTCGGCGTAGCATACGACTGGTATAGAAGTTTGCCCGATGGTTGCATTACTTCCTTTTCAGGTCTCAAACAAATCTTTCTGGAACGGTTCTATGAAGGATTTAATGATATGACGATGTCAGCTCTCAACAAAATCAAACAAAAACATAATGAAACTGCTGAGAGCTTTATTGAACGTTTCCGCCGTGAAGCTTTGAAAATGCCTCCAGGGACTCCAGCTGCTGTCACTATTGATACTTGTAAGGCAAATCTTTTACCTATTATCAGTATGTGGACGGGATCTACCCAATTCCAAGATTGGCCCTCATTCATCGTCAACGCCAAAGCCGCTGAAGTAAGTGCCGACAAGTTTAAACATTTGGGGGTACAAATGTCTAATCCTGATCGCGATGAGCATCAGAATTCAGGTGGTGGCAATCGCCAGAACAATCGCAAAGCGAAAGAGACTTTAAACATTAACTTGAACAAAAATAAAGAATCTTTGGCTGTCAATGTGGCCCCACCTACATCTACTCCTACTCTTTCTGCACCTCCACCGAGGGAACCTCGTCCGAAGGTAGAATATTCTTTTGATGAAAATGACACTGCAAGTATCTTTGAGTGTTTACTCAAAAGTAACAAAATTCAACTCCCTGATCCAAAGAAACCTGATGAAGTCAATAAGACTGATCATCCCAAGTATTGTGTCTATCACCGATTCATTGGACATCCTACTCGTGCATGCTATGTGCTCAAAGGTAAGATTCAAGAGCTTGTCAATGCAGGTGTAGTCACTTTGCAACAAGATGAGAAGACTGTTACGGCAAATATGGTTTCAGTTCAATTTGGAGATTTCCCTCCGCAGATGATACAACATGGTGTTATTCCGATTCCTAAAACAACCCTTGAGATTGAGAATCTCCCATTTTCATCCAATGAAGGTCTTGTTCCCTTGTCTCTTGACAATGGTGAAATTATGTGGATTCATCCTGATCTTGCTCCAGAATTTGAGATATCTTCCAAGAAGAAAACTCGTTCTAAAGGCAAAACCAAAATCTGTAACATGGTATCTTTTGATCCCATTGTTGACGAAGAGATTCTGTTAGGCACCAGATCAGGAAAAGCTTATTTGAAAGATCATTCTGAAGGTCAAATGGATCCTGCTTCTTCTTCCGAACCTACTCCGGCACAACCTGCATCTGCTGAAGAGGTCCCTTCTACATCTTCACCAGTTGTAGTATCAATTCCTCCTAAGCCGACAATGGCTGACAAAGGCAAACAACAAGTTCGATTTGACAAACCTCTAAAGAAGTCATCTCCACTGGGCTTGAGAAGCCTTACAATTTTGATATATTGGCTCAATTAGCCAATACACCAGCCAGGTTGTCAATCTTTGAACTCTTGCGTCTTTCCAAAGAGACACGAGAAACTCTAAGTGAAGCTCTGATGCAGGCTGAAACTTGCTTAACTCTTCTCAAGAAGCCAGAATCAGAATCGGTCTCTTGTCATCACAGTCATAGCATCTTGGAACTGATCCCAAATATTACCTTCACTCAGGATGATATGCTAATGGAAGATAATAGACATGATCGTCCTCTTTATTATACGGGATATGTAGATTCAATGAAGGTTGATCGCATCCTGATAGATCCAGGGTCTGCACTTAGTATTATGCCAAAGACAATGCTAGATGCATTGAAGATACCAGTGCATAGTCTTTCAACCACGATCACTACTATTCTGGGATTTAATCAAGGGAAGAGTGAACCTTTGGGCAAGATTCGTCTAAAACTCCAAATAGGCAATCTTCGCACAAAGGTGACCTTTTATATCATTGACAATCATGGTTGTTCTTATAATGCTCTCCTGGAAAGGCCATTCCTCTATGAACACAATGTTGTTCCATCAACTCTTCATCAATGTTTTAAATACGTTGATGACAAAGGACAAGTTCATAAGGAAGTTGCGGACCTTTATCCTTTCAAGGGTATTGAAGCTTATTGCAACGATGCTCGTATGTACAAGGATGAATTTATGAAGGTAGTATTGGCTATGGATACTGAAGAAGATCAAAAAGCAGTACCTCAAGATACTCTTATCATACCTGTTAAGGGGCGAGTCTCTCATCCTCAATCTTCCAAGCCACTGGTTATTCACTTACCAGTTCAAAAGAAATCAGTTGATGTTGATGAAAATCAAAGGGAGCTCACCTCTTCTGAGCCACTTATTATCGACTTACGTCGCAACAAAGACAAAAAGCAGCTCATTCCTTCTGAGCCACTTGTTGTTGATCTAAATCGCAACAAGGAAAAAAGGGAGCTCACCTCTTCTGAGCCACTTGTTATTGACCTCCGTCGTAACAAGCCTCCTCCACATTCTTCTTCTCCCCCTCTTGTAATCAATTTGACCAAATCTGCTAAGGTTAAAGGTCCTGTTGTAAATACTGATGTACAAATTAATGAAAAAGCATCTACTTTCCAGTATACTGATGTTATTTATTATACTAAAAGTTATTTGGATATGTTAGATAGCTTCTAATCAATTACACTGGGAGTCGTACAATCTCTTCAGACAGAAGTCTCGCTTGAAGATCCAGATGATTCTTACCGTATTCATCCTTCTTTAAAGAAAGGTAAAAGTTCAGCTTTTTTATATAAAAGACCAGAAACAAAGATTAACTATACGGATGATAGCAAAATTGACGATACGGGACGTCTCCAGTTCCATCGTTATAGTCAACAATCAAAAGACATCCTCCGAAAGATGGGTTACGACTTTAAGAGCGGCCTTAACTACGGTAAAGGTAGACGAACTCCCATTCGTACAACAGTTCCAAACGGAAAATCACAAATGTACTATGACAGGACCAAGAAAGGTCTCGGATATACTTCTCCTCCACTGTTATCCCCAGCAGCTTCTGAATCAGATAGTGAAGAACGTTCTAACTCTTCTGATTCCAGATCATGGGATTCCGATACCAGCATCGGTGAAGTCCATCGTATAATTGTATCTTCTAACATGGTCTCTGTCGAACTACCAGAAGACTGTGATGAAGATGTTGAAGAAAGTCCGAAAACAGATCCTTGGGCTCAACATATGGATAACCAATGGGTACTTCGATTTGAACAACGTGAACCCCCTACTGAAGATCAACTACTTCAAATTGATGTAGGAGAAAGAGATTCACCTCGGCCAATTTTTATTAGCAAGAATCTTCCAGAAGCAGACAAACAAGAGTTGATTCTTCTTATTAAAGAATATATCGACGTCTTTGCCTGGAGTTATGAAGACATGCCAGGTTTAGATCCTAAGATTGCGACTCACAAACTGAACATTCTTCCTAATGCTAAACCAGTCAAACAGCAACAAAGGCGATTTAAGCCTGAAATGATGGATGCAATTGATGATGAAGTCAAGAAGCTCATCGCTTGTGACTTTATTCGAGAAGAGCAGCATCCTGATTGGGTAGCCAATGTCGTCCCAGTTCTGAAGAAAACTGGAAAAGTTCGAGTCTGCATCGACTTCCGAGATCTCAATGAAGCATGTCCAAAAGATGAATTTCCTCTTCCTATCACAGATGTCATGATTGACAATACTTGTGGGTTCGAAAGGATATCTTTTATGGATGGATTTTCTGGGTATAATCAGATCAAAATACATCCTGAAGATGAAAAGCATACGTCTTTCCGCACTCCTCGTGGTGTTTATTGTTATACAGTGATGCCATTTGGTCTTAAAAACGCTGGTACAACTTACCAACGTGCTATGAGTACTATTTTCAAAGATTATCTTCGTAAAACAGTCGAATGTTACGTGGACGATATTGCTGTTAAAAGTCGTCTAAAAGAAGATCACCTCCAAGATTTGAGAACAATATTTAATCTCATGCGTCAACATCAGCTCAAGATGAATCCCACCAAGTCATTCTTAGGTGTCTCTAGTGGCAAGTTTCTCGGCTTCGTCATTACCTCTAAGGGTATACACGTGGATCCCGAGAAGATCAAAGCCATCCAAGAGATGCGTCCTCCACGCAACCTAAAAGAGCTACGAGGATTCCAAGGCCGACTTGTGTACATCAGGCGATTCATTTCGAACTTGTCTGGACGCTGCAGACCATTCACTCAATTAATGAAGAAGGGTGTATCTTTTGTTTGGACTGAAGAATGTCAACGAGCATTCGACGATATCAAACAATATCTTATGAACCCACCAGTTTTGGTGCCACCTATCTCTGGCATTCCATTCTTGATGTATGTCCGTGCTATGGACCATTCATTGGGTGCCTTACTTGCCCAAAAGAACAAAGAAGGCCATGAACAAGCTATATACTATCTTAGCCGAACTATGATTGGTGCTGAACACCGTTATAGTCCTGCCGAGAAAGAATGTTTGGCTCTCATGTTTGCTGTGCAAAAGACGAGACATTATATCATTGGTCAAACTATTCATGTTATATCTCGAGTTAACCCTCTCCGGGTACTCATGAAGAAACCAAGTACACTTAATTCTCGGTTGGCTACATGGGCAATCCTGCTAGCTCAATATGACATGGTGTATGTTCCACAAAAATCTGTCAAAGGTCAAGCGCTGGCGGACTTCTTAGCGGCTCATCCTGTGCCTGAAACATCTAAACTCTATGACGAAATTCCTGACGAGACGTTAGAAGTCAACATGATCTCCGAAGAGTTTCCAACCTGGCGTTTATTCTTTGATGGTGCATCAAGAATTGGACCAAATGGTGCTATAGTGGCAGGTGTTGGAGTTGTCCTCGTTTCTCCAGACGGATTAACTATCCAAAGAGCCTACTCTTTAGATGAACCTTGCTCTAACAATGTGGCAGAGTACAATGCCTTACTTGTCGGCC
This sequence comes from Iris pallida, assembly GCA_029216955.1. NCBI lineage: Eukaryota > Viridiplantae > Streptophyta > Magnoliopsida > Asparagales > Iridaceae > Iris > Iris pallida. The sequence continues at coordinate 15,073,225 of JANAVB010003398.1, read as the reverse complement.
TTCAGTTAGCTAAACAACTGAATGTTGAATATCTGGAAGTCTATGGTGACTCTAAATTGGTTGTAAACCAGGTTAGAGGAACCTATGAAGTCCGTCATCAAGACCTAGTACCTTATCATGAGGCGGCAATCAATATAGCTACATCATTCAAAGCCTTCTTCATTGACTATGTTCGACGAGCTTGCAATACTGAAGCCGATGCTTTGGCCAATCTTGCAGCTGTCTTAGCCATCCCTATCAAAAGACAGCAGGTCGTGGTTATCTCCAACCGAGAACTGTTCTGCATCGAAAACAATCGTAATATTGAATTCAGTAATTTTGCTGAAGTCGATGTTATTGATGAAGATTGGAGAACTCCTTTTATTGACTTTGTGGTTCATGACATACTCCCCGAAGATCCTAAGGAGGCTACAAGCGTTCGTCGACGATCTCTCCGATTCTATTACAATCAAACTACCAAGATCCTCTATCGGCGAACTTATGATGGTCTTCTTCTACGCTGTTTAGCTGGTGATGAAGCCAAACAAGTGTTACGTGAAGCTCATGATGGCGTTTGTGGAGCACATCAACCTGGTCCTAAATTACAGGATCGCATTAGACGTATGGGTTATTATTGGCCCTCTATGGTATCAGATGCCATTGAATATGGAAGAAAATGTCGTGCTTGTCAAATCCATGCAGACTTCATTCATCAACCCTCGGAATTCTTACACCCGACTGCTGCTTCATGGCCTTTTGAAGCTTGGGGTATGGACATCATAGGTCCTATTAATCCTCCTTCTTCTAGAGGACATCGGTTCATATTGGCGATAACCGATTACTTCTCCAAGTGGGCCGAAGCTATACCTCTGGCTGAAGTCAAGACTAGCAGTGTCATCAATTTCGTTAAACACCATGTCATCTATAGATTCGGTATACCTCGCAGAATCATTCATGACAATGGACCTCAATTTATTAGTCAGAAGTTCACTAGATTCTGCGATGATCATCGGATTAATAATGTTGCTTCGACGGCGTACAATCCTGCCGCTAATGGTTTAGCTGAAGCCTTTAACAAAACTATTATTAAGCTCCTTAAAAAGTTTGTATCCACTAACAAACGAAATTGGAGCGAGAAACTTGGCGAATGTCTTTGGGCCTATCGAACTACAGTCCGCAATCCCACAGGCTTTACACCTTTCTCTTTAGTGTATGGCTGTGAAGCTGTCCTTCCTTTGGAGTTACAAATTCCTTCTTTAAGGATCGCTATTGCCAATGAGCTTACCACAGAAAATAATGACCTTCTTCGACTCCAAGAGTTGGAAGCATTGGATGAAAAGCGGTTAATGGCTCAACAACATATTGAGTTATACCAAGCCCGCATCTCAAAGACATTTAATCGTAAAGTGAAGGTCAGAGCCTTTCAGCAAGGAGAACTTGTTCTAACGGTCAGACGTCCTATGACTATGACTCATACGAGCAAAGGAAAATTCGATGCAAAATGGGAAGGTCCCTATGTTGTGAGCAAAGTCTTCTCAAATGGTGCTTATCAACTTTCAGAACTTGATGGTCGAGTTGCTATGATGCCTATCAATGGCAAATTCTTAAAGAAGTATTATGTATAAATGTAAATATTTGTAAATTATCAGACAAGATCAAGTTCATAAATAAAATGCAAATTTTATTTCATCATATGATAGTACATAATATTAAAGGCCACTATCATCTTTTTCTACATTTGGACGAGGGCCACTGCCGTCCTTCTTAAAAATACGGTCAGCAAAAGAGTCGAGAACTTCCTTGCTGGATCCCACAAGAAACTTGCAGGCAGCCATCCTCATGGCTTCTTCTTCTTTAGTCCTTCCAGGTTCAAGCAGAAAGTCCAGAATGTCTCGTGGTGGTTGAGGTGTAGACGAACCTTCGCCCGCTTTTGCCTTCTTCGGCTGGATTGGATCGGCAGGGCGTTCTTCAGTGCCCTTCTCAACCTTCGAGGCGATTTCGGCCTTCTTAGATGCTTCTCCGGACGACATTTTTATGTTGAAGAGCAGAAGTGTTTATTCCTGTCAGATTTCTGCTATATTTATATAGACAGAAGTTCCTCAAATAATGAAACGACGGTTCATCCGTTCATTTATCACATTCATCCGACGGTTCATCCGTTCATTTATCACATTCATCCGACGGTTCATCCGTTCATTTATCACATTCACCTGACGGTTCATCCGTTCATTTATTTACACTCATCCGACGATTTATCCGTTCGTTAATCTCTGATGGTTCATCCGTTCTTCTATTGTGACGGTTAACCCGTTCATTTATTATCATTTGACGGTTAATTCGTTCATTTCAATATCATTTGACGATTTACTCGTTCTTTCATTGTTACTTGACGGTATTCCCGTTCACTCATTTTTCATATACATTAACGATTCATCATCGTTCATCTTCTACATCAGCAACTTGTCGTTTTCGATTAAGTTGTTAATAAATATCTATCTATTATTTATATCTGAATAAGATATGCGATAAATAATGGAGCCACAACAAAATGTCTTTTATTTAATCAGAATATAAGACAGTACAAAAATGCTTCCACAGCAACAAAAACAAAGATACAAAAGAGTTTTAATCAAGAGGGAGGAAGAATCAAATTGTTGATCTGTTGCTTCAAGGTCTGCAACTCTTCTTCATGACTAGTTGTTACTCTTATTCTTGCTTCTTCCATCCCTTTTTCTTCATCAAAAACAGGCATATCTATGGTCCTGCGGGTAATTTCAGCACTATGAGTCTCTTCATAATCATTCTTCTCTTGAATTAGGGCATTGAGTTGTTCAATCATAAGTCGTTGATTGGCAGTTTCTTCTTCAAATTCCTTCTGAAGGCGAATGATTTCCGCTTTCAATCCAGTAAGCCTCTGTCCTTTGTTCTCAGCTGCCAAAGTAACTGATTCTATCTTTGAGTTGTATTCAGCGGACTTTGCAGAATGAGCTTCTAAAAGGTTCTGAAGGTTTATCCTTTCAATATCAGCTTCTTGGGCTAGTCGCTCATATTCGGCTTGCACCAGAGAATCTATATTCTTCTTCTTGAGCTCTTTATATTTCTTGATGGATACTTCCAACTCATCCAATATATGTTCAAGAAGAATGGCTTGAGCCTCATCTCCTTGATCCCTTATGGCTCTTATTAAAAAAGAAGTTGGTTTCCTAATCATAATAAAGTCAGCTCCTTCCTTCTCTATCATCTTATGGGCAAGAGATCCCAACGATTCAAAAAAGCACTTGGTAAATGATTGTACAACTTGCTGATTGATGGCTATAGTTCAGGAGTCGAAGCTACCCCTGTTGAGGATGGGGTAGTCGGTTGCTCAATCCTTTGCTGCTGAATGATAGGCTCTTTAAACAAAGGAGCCAGAGTGGAACTAGCTGCTCCTCCTGTTTTTTCTTCTGCAAAAAGTAAAATTATTATTTTACTAATTTGCCAATAAACAAAAAGATCAAATTAAAAAGCAGTCTTACCTTGATTGAATCTAACAACAACTGCATTTCCTGCTGGAATAGACTCCCGTTGAACGGAAGTAGCTTCAATTGCGACAGCTTGGCTGCTGCCCGCTTCAGAGCCGCAAGATAAATGATGGCTACTACTAACAACTACCGTTGGAATAGGCACCATAGCCAGGTCCATCGGAGGTGTTGGTAGAGTATCAAGACCTGCAAGAACTACAAATGAAGATATTAGATATCAATCTATTTTAAAGAAAGAAGATTGTTAAATCTTATTTTATACCTTGGGGTTCAGTGGCGGGATTCTCTTGCTGAACATCTTCACCAGCCACTTCTTCAGGAGATATTTCTATCTCGACGTCTTCATCAGGGTTAACAACCTTTTCTACGGACGCCTCTACTTCAATATCCTTTTTAGGATCCGAAGCATCGTCGGCGGTATCAAGAGATATGTGTTCTTCGTTGTCCCCTTCAGGATTCTGTATATACTTATCAATATTTCCAGACGAAGAGCTTTCTTCATCCTTATCTTCTTCTTCTTCTTGGGCTGCATTCCCATTGTCAGTTGCGGTTAGATCCTCCTACAGGCTATAACAATCTTCTAAAGCTTCGATCATTTCACACTCTTCTTCTTCACGAAGAGTCTTTGGAGTAGGAGGAAGCTGAGTCGTCTCCGCGACAGGAGAAAGGGGTCGTGTAATATTTAGCTCCTCTTCAATGATGTTTTCTCTGAGTATTTTAACTTCAGTTCTGGGGTCAAGATCTCCCCTTTGTTCAGTCTCTTCAAGGATTTTACTCCCTGTTTCAGAAACAGGGGTGGGAGATGGCATTATAAATCCTGCTACAGCATCTACTGAAGTCAGGAGTTGTTTGGAAGAAGAGGCTTCTAAATTTCTTCTGGTGACCAACTTCTTCTTCTTTCTGTGTAGAGGTCTGTCGGGACTCTCTACATTTATTGGTGCTGTTTGCTTCTGTACAGAAGTTGGTGTAGTAGCAACTTTCTGATTTGTCTCGGCTAGCTGCCGAGATTGGGATCTTGTAGTCACTTTATCAGAAGAATGCTCCAAGACCAATTTCTTCTTTGCTGCAGGAGCAGGAGGCTCCTCTCTTCTTCTTTTCTTGGCAGGAGACTTTCCCACTCTCAGAGAGATACGCATTGCTGCGTTTACTTCTTGTTGGAACATCATTTCTCTTGAAGTTTCTAGGGGTTCATCCGCCGGCTCGTTTGCCTCATCATTGGCAGGGATTGATAAAGCTATCCCCCCTTTCCTCAATCTTATCGCAGAAGCAAAACTATCGGCGAGATTAAAGTTCTCGGCAAAAGTATTTGCAGATGTGTAAAATACCGAGTATGTAAAGAGCATCCGAGGCCCTTGAGGAGTGCTCTTTGGTGGCATCGAGAAGGTAGCCTTTGTGTCACGGGCATTGTAGTAGGCCCAAGCTCGGGCCCCGTCAATCAAGAAACCCTTGCCCTGAAGGCAGGTGATTGCGTTCCCTACGTGGAACTGATCATACCCAAATTGTCTAGCAAAACGACTAGGGAGGTATGGTTCCAAAAAGCATTCTTCTTCAAAGCGGTATACTAAATGAGATGGTCGAATTGTCTTCAACCATTCAAAGGCCACACGGTTTAAGGGCTGCAGCTTTGAATCTACCATGTTGGGTGGCATCTGGTCATGACCAGCCGGGAGAGGGGCGCAACAGAAGTTCCATCCTCTGTTCAAATTTAAAACAAATCTACACTCGCTCAGAGAGGTGTACTTCCATTTACCCTGAGAATATCTGCGCAAGAAGCTGCCATCTACTGGTCCCATACCAGGGTCCATTAAAGTTGGATAGTGGAGGAGTAACCATCCAAAGAGATAAGTGTACGGCAGTTCGAGATGGGGGAATTCTTTCTCTCCCTTTGCCTTCAGCATCGAGTTAACATACAAGCGAAGACTCGCATTCAATCTGCAGGTCATTGCCGATAACAAGTCAACCTTATAACCGAAGACTAGCTTGACGGCAGCAAAAAATACACCGCGATGAAAATGGTCCACTGCACTAGATCCCGGGACCACGAATCGTCTGAGCCAGTGTGTCAGAAACCCTGCTAACTGGGCTTCTTTCGACATGGGTCTGTAACCCATTCTCAAAAAACTCTCCAAAATGTCACCTTTCTTTAAAGGTGGACATTGATGATCATCCTTCATTTCCTTATCATAATGTTTACTTTCTTCCATCATCTTCATGACTTCTGTGCTATTTAAGGGTTTGAAAAAATTAGGGTAACACTTGTTGTTCTCCTTAGTTTTCTTTTTCTCTAAATGGTTGAGAAACAAGTATGGAAGCCACTTCGAAGAATAGCAAGTATTGGCCGTAGCACTTTTATAGTACAAAGAGCAAATCTTGTAATGGCATAGCAGTTCCTCAAACACTACTACCATTTCAGCATTTTCTTTTCTGAGTTTCTCTAACTCATCATTTGTGGGAACAAACTCCTCATACGGAGCATCCGCCATAGGCAAGTATGAGATGTACTTCATCTCGTGGAGTGCAAACCCCATCTCTCCACCCGGGGTCATGAAGGTTCCTGTTCTGTAATTGTATCGCTCAGCCAAGGCCAAAAACATATGAGGGTTAGGAGCAAACCCGTATACAGTGGCATGCACTGCTTGAAACAGGTTAATTTGTTGGAGTTTGTCTTGGAAGGCTGTCAGAACCCAATTTGCAATACAATTCCATCGCTTGTAATCTGGATTCACTAATCCAGTCATTCTGATATCCTGTTCAGGGTATTTTCCTTCTTCCTTCGCAAATTCATTTGCGAATATAGGGGTTCTGACGGGCATCAACATAGAGGAGTTTTCCGGTGGAATGCAGCTGGGTCTCAAACCTCTCAATATAACACTGTATCTGTCAGAAGAGCTGTAAAACATATCTTTCCCGTTAACCTTCTTTACAAAGATCTTCCCTGCACGAGCATCTTGGAGAAGAGTGATATTCCATTCCATCTTCCTTGGGTAGCTCGCATGAGCGTACCGTGACAAAGGAAGGCATCGAGCAATGTCAGGAATGAAGAATGATCTGTCTTCCCGGTGGACTAACATCTCCTCCATCCTTGGCCTAGGCTGGGAGACTTTTTCAAAGGCGTCACCAAACAAGAATAAGGGTTTCTTGTGGATAACAGCATCTGCTGATTCCAGAGGCTGTCCATTCATCAGACACATTAAAGTTTCGTTGTCCTGAGAAATCAATATTGCCTGACGAGAAGTCGGCAGATCGTACTGAGGATAATGGACGTGAGACAAATCTTCTTTATATTCAGATTCAGACAAAGTTCCCACAAAATGTTCATAGTTTGGATCTTCATTGGTTTCAACTGCATCAAAAACAGATGAAGATCAGTACAAGTCAAAAACTCTATTTTTCAGACAAGCAAAACAGAAGAGTACACAATCCTCAGATTGCGCTAACATGGATTGTGCAACATTAGTTTGCGCATCATAATAGGGTGCGCAAATCAATCGATTGCGCTGACATTCAGCACAAATCAATCGATTGCGCTGACTTTCTGTCAGCACAATTCGATAGATTGCGCAGGATCACAGTCTTCATAAAAATAAAGACTGACTGTTTATGCAACCAAAAAACCCTAAAAAGGGGTGGCGCAATTTGAACTCATCTCTAAAAAGAGATGAGTTTCGAAGATCGAAGGAAGTCAAAACACCCTAAAAAGGGGTTGTCGATCAGTTGTACTACCTATCAGAGTAGGGTGCGCAGACTCATGTCGAGATGCTCGTCGAGCAACTCTGTCAGAGGATTCGGCCGGAGCTTTTCCCTTCGCAGCGACGGCGGCGGCAACGTTAGATCGTCGGGGCGCCATGGAAGTCGTCGGAGAAAGAAGACAGAAAGGGTTCGGGGAATTTTCTCTCAAAAGCACGAAGGAGGCAAAGTAAAAAAAAAAATGAAATGAAGAAGTGGGCGATTTATAGCCTTTGAAATACGAAACGGCTGCCTTGTATTGCGCCTAAAATTTGGAGGCACTTCACTTTGCGCAGACAGCTCATCATCATGCGCAACTTGATTCAAAATTCAAAAATTCAAAGTATTTCGAAACTTTGAATCAAATCAACTTTCGAAAACTTTGAAGGGGTCTTGTAGGTCCTAAAAAATCAAGTTACATCAATCAACAAAGTCAAGAAATCAAGAAACCCATCATTTGGATGAATTGCGCAGACAATAGATTGCGCAGCAATCCGATTGCGCATACTGCTTTGCGCACACTTCCAACTGCGCAGACTGACGTGGCAGAAGTCATCATTACCAAATCAAATCAAATCTTTTCTGACAACTGACAGCACGAATAACAAGGAATCTGTTCGTTTCCTGTGCCGCACAGTGCTCGAGGGCGGCTGACAGCTGGCAGCGCAAACCAATCCTGCGCAGTTTGAGTCTGTGCAAACCATTTATGCACAATTCAACTCTGCGCACTCCATCAAATTGTTACGTTACACGTGGCATTCATGCCATCAATTGCTCATTACGTGGCAACTGTTTATGCACGATCATGCGCATTTTTATCAAATGATGCCATGTGTCCATGATAGTTGACCCACGATCCAGTAACTGTCTGCGCAAATCAATGTTGCGCAAACCAATGCTGCGCAAATCATCCTGCGCAGTCCAAAAATAACTGAAAGTTAGTTATTTTCAGAACTCTATAAATAGAGTTTCAAGTCTTCATTTTAAGGGGATCAAGATCAGAGATCAGAAATCAGAGAGTTCAGGAGTTCTTGCCAAAGTGCTGCTGCATTCTTCCGAGACTTTTGTCTTCAACTTCAGAGGCTTTTGCCTTCAGTTTCCAGAGTTGTTTTCAACTTCAAAGGCTTCGTCTTCACAGTTCACATCGTCCAAGGGATAAAGCAATCGTCATCAAGATTGGATTCCTATAGTTGTAATTTTCCCAGAATTCTTGTAATTTTTATTACAGTTTGTATCAATAAAGTTCTATACTTTTGTTTTTGCAAACAGCGCATATTTCTGCCTTGGCGCAACGTAAAGGAAAACACTATTTAGTGGTTCCCTCTTCGTCATCAAGTCAGAAACTTACTGAGAAATTACTAAATGAAGGAAAATGCTCTTTGGCTTTTCCTTATTCTGCTCGAATCACTGAATGGATGGAAAGTACTGCTGGTTGTGCCTTTGCATCTCTCAGCACAAAAGTGAATTTAGATAGAAATCCTACTAACCTTAACAGAGACATCCAAATCTCTGTCAGAAAGAGGGGTTCTATTCAGAATAAACTTTCCACGCAAAAGGGTATTATGCCTACTCCAAAGAGGTCAGGGCAGGATCTACCGACCCTATGTATCTCAATATCCCGATAAGGCAAACTACTAGTATCTCAAATAGATGCACAAGTAGCACCCCTATCAAAGTTGCGCACCTATATCAACAGGTGCCGATTAGGGTCAACCTCGGGAAAACCCAAGATGTATCGAGCTCAACCTGCACCAGTTGCTAACTTACGCCAGAAGAAGAATTTTGAGGTAAAAAATCCTGAGACTTATGCTAATCAGCTTACCACGTCCTTGTACACTCAAGGTACGGGACACCTCAAGAATAGGAACCATGTTCCGAATATCGTCAAGGACTACATTCCTGCAACTTCTTCTCGTCCTGTTAGTGATCTCCGTGAACTCCTGATACAGAAGCGAGTTGCAAAGTCATCCCGTCCAGCGGTGGTCCAACAGCAAGAACATCATTGCAATCACCACCATGAAGTTGTCATCAAATGTTGCTGTCATCAGCCAAGCGGTCTATCTTTGACCATTTGAACAATATTCAGACTCCTGAACCTATCCTAGTGGATGAAGAAGAACCACTCTACGCTTTTGTCAATATGGCATCTCGAAGCACTGGGGTGGAAAACGTCTAAGACGTAATGCATCCCGTAATCCGAGTCAACAATACTTAGACTAGATTCATGAATCCGACGAAGGAGTATACCAATATACTAGATCAAGAAGCCGAGACATAATCGATCAAAGGAATCTTCCTTCCGACTAAGAAATAATAGGTCAAAGGAATCTTCCTTCCGACCAAGAAACAATCGGTAAAAGGAACCTTCCTGATTTCAACCAAGATTCTATCAGTCAACAGGACATCCCTATCACTTATTCTAGAGGTGATTCCTTATATGACTTTGATGCTGATAGTGAAAGTTTCGAAAGGACCATCTTTTCTACTAGCTCGTCTTCAATAGTTAGAGAAGTGACTGCTTATGTCGCCACAGAAGATCAAAATATTTCCAGTTCTAACAATCAAGAGCAGAGAATTGCTGCTTTGGAGGCTAGTTTGAATAACATGACTGAGATGATGACAGGCATGTATGCTGTGATTATGGCACAACATACAGTTTCATCGGTTATGAATCTGGTTCCGACTCAAGAACCTGTAACAACACCAGCTCCCATTAATATTGAGCTGGAGGTACAGTCTCCTCACACCGCTTCCACACCTGCACAGGCTATTCCAAGCCAATCTGGTACTGGGGGTGGTACTTATCATGCAGTACCCCCTCATAACATATCAAATCAATCCACTGCTCCACAATCATCGGGAGATACCAATAAGGCCGTAAAACTTTTACGCACTCAATTTGAACCTTTCAAACAGAAAGACGGCTTGCAGAAGCTTGGGATTAAGCAGTCTTATCCCATAGAATGGAAAGAAGTCCAATTTCCTTCCAAATATAAACCCCTACTATTATGTTGTTTGATGGCAGCACATCGCCAAGTCAATACCTCAATTACTTTGAGGTAATGACTGATCAACTCCAGCCAAATGACGCTCTACTCACTAGAGTGTTTGTCGGATGTTTAGCAGGTGCAGCTTACGACTGGTACCATAGTTTGCCAGATGGTTGTTTAACCTCTTTCTCTAGATTCAAACAAAATCTTTCTGGAATGATTTTATGAGGGGACAAATGACATGACTATGTCTGCTCTCATTAAAACTAAACAGCGACACAATAAAACAACTGAAAGGTTCATTGAACAATTCCTCCGTGAGGCACTTAAAATGCCTCTTGGAACTCCAGATGTTCTGACCATAGACACTTGTAAATCAAACCTGTTGCCTATAATAAGCATATAGATCGGATCGACACAGTTCCAGGATTGGCCTTCATTCATAGTGATTACTAAAGCAGCAGAAGAAAGTGCTGACAAGTTCAAACAATTAGGTATTCAGATGCCTAATCTTGACAAAGATGAACATGCTACAGCTAATAATAGTGGTCGTCAGAACAACTGCAAGAGTAAAGAGACTTTGGCTATCAATATCAAAGGTAAAAAAACTCTAGCCGTGAACATAGGTCAATCAACACCACCACAGAAGGCACCACGTCCGAAAGAAGAATATTCTTTTGATGAAATGATGTCATGAGTATCTTTGACTGTCTGATCAAGAGCAATAAACTTCAACTGCCAGAGGCAAAATGGCTAGATGAAGTAGGTAAAACTGACTACCCCAAATATTATGTTTACCACAGATTTATTGGACATCCGACTCGAGCATGCTATGTGCTTAAAGGCAAGATCCAGGAGATGGTTAATTCTGGCACAATTACACTCCAACAAGACGAAAATACTGTAATAGCTAATGTCGTCTCTCTACAGTTTGGCAATTTTCCTGCTCAACTTGTGCAGGATGGCGTCATTCCCATCCCGAGAACCACTTTGGAGATTGTTAATCTCCTACCTGCCGAACTGATAGACTTGTTCCTCTGTCTACTGATAAGAGGGAGATTATGTGGATCCATCCTGATTTGGTGGCTGACTTTGAACCACCTTCTTCATCAACAAAGTCCAAGAAAGTAACCAAATACAAGTCATGTCACATGACTTCGTTGGGTGAATATTGTCCTCCACCTTTAACTACCACTTTTACTTCTGCTGTAGATCCTTCTTCTTTCTCTCCTTCTGGGACAATAATGTCAAAACCAAAATCCAAATATCAACCAACTTTCCATCTGTATAGTCCACAGTCCCGTGAACTAATGACAAAGATGGGATATGATCTACAAAAGGCTCCCGACTTGAATCATGGAAAAGGTTCTCCAGTACCTCTTTCTCTATGCCTTTCACATAACCAATCTTGGGTTGGTTTGGGTTACAGGACGAACTCTTCATCTTGTCAAAAAAAACCTTCCAAAAGTAAGACCCAGGTAAAAAGTTGCAATTTGGTAACCTTTGAACCTGTATCCGAGGAAGAGGCCTTAACTGGTACCAGGTCTGGAAGAATTTACCTGAGAGACTACTCAGAAGGCTAGGAGAACCCTGTTCTAGCTCCAGAGAATCCTCCAGCATCACCTTCTCCTGCTGTCAATGTTCTACTAGTTTCTTCACCTCCAGTGGAACCAATTCCTTCCAAACCAACGACAGATGACAAAGGAAAGCAGCTTGTTCGCTTTGACAAAGTATTGAAAAAGACTCCAGTTCTAGGACTCGAGAAGCCATATAACTTTGATATACTGTCTTAACTGGATAATACTCTGGCAAGGTTATCAATTTTTGAACTACTGCATCTCTCAAAAGAAACTCGAGAGACATTGAGTGAAGCCTTGATGTAAGCTGATACTTGTTTAGCACTCCTCAAGAAACCAGAGGAGGAGCCTGTAACTTGCTTTCATTATTATAATGTGATGGAGCTGATGCCTAACATCACCCTTACACAAGATAATATGTTGCTGGAAGATAATCGTCATGAACGACCCCTCTACTTCGCAGGATATGTCGATTCTATGAAGGTTGATCGCATCTTCATTGACCCTAGGTCTGCGCTCAGCATCATGCCAAAGACTTTACTAGATGTCTTAAAGATTCCTGTGCATAATCTTTCAACAACCATCATGACAATCCTGAGATTTAATTCTGGAAGAAGTGAACCTTTTGGAATGATCCACCTGAAAGTTCAAATAGGCAATCTTCGTACAAAGGTTACTTTCTACGTCATCGACAATCATGGCTCTTATAATGCCTTGCTGGAAAGACCCTTTCTGCATGAGCATAACATTGTATCATCCATTCTACACCAATGCTTCAAATATGTAGACGTAAATGGAGAGGTCCAAAAGGAAGTAGCTGACCTAAATCCTTTCATGGGTATTAAAGCATATTGTACTGATTCTCGGATGTACAAGGAAGAATTCATAAAGGTTGTATTAGTGATTGATAGTGAGGAAGATCAGAAGGATACTTTAAAAGATGTTATCATAATCCCCATTAAAGGATGCACTACTCGTTCCTCTTCTTCTCAGGCGTTGACTATCCATCTTTCCTCTCATAACAAACAGCTTCCTGCTGTAGAAAGGGAACAAGGAGAGCTCACCTCTTCTAAGCCTCTTGTTATCGATTTTCGTCGTAACAAACTTTCTCCTTCTCCTTCTCTGGTTATCAACCTTCCTAAGCCTTCTGTTAAGGCCAAGAATTCTTCCTCTCCTCCTCTGGTTATCAACTTTACTAAGCCTTCTGTTAAGGGTAAGAATCCTATTGTAAATGATGATGTACAAATCAATAAAGTAGCATCTCCTTTACAGTATACTGATATTTTTTATTATACTCGATGTTATTTAAAAATGCTAGATAACTTCGAACCACTTACCATACGAACAGTTCAACCCCTCCAAGACGAAGTATTGCTCGAACAAATGCAGGACTCCTTCTTCTTAGTTCCTTCCAGGAAGAAAGATGAACTTTCAATACTTTTTAGTAAAGGAACATAACAGAAGATCATGTCCGATAGTGAAAAAGAAAATCACGATAACGAGAGACTTCAACTACATCGTTATAGTCAACAATAAAAAAGATATCATTCAAAAGATGGGCTATAATTTTAAAGCTGGTCTCAATGGTGGTAAAGGAAGGCAAACTCCTATTCATATCCCTGCTCCAAAAGGAAAGTCACAATAATATTACAGCAAAACGAAGCGGAGATTGGGTTATACTTTGCCAATTCTGACTCCAGAAGCCTCCGAATCTGATAAAGAAGAACGATCTAACTCTTTTGATTCTGTTTCATGGGATTCAGACACCAGTGTAGGGCACGTCCATCGAGTGACTCTATCTTCCAATATGGTAACTGCAGAGTTCTCGGAAGACGATGAAGACTTTGCCGAAGCCTCTGAATCTGATCCTTGGGCACAAAGGTTGGATACTCAATGGGAGCTTTGCTTCGAGCAACGTGAGCCACCTACCGAAGATAAGTTGGTTCAAGTAGATATTGAAGATGAAACTTTCCCAAAACCAATATTCGTCAGCAAAAGCCTCTCTGAAGCGGATAAACAAGAACTAATCCAGCTCATTAAGGAATACATTGATGTATTTGCTTGGAGCTATAAAGACATGCCGGGATTAGATCCTCAGATTGCTATCCAAAAACTCAATATTCTGCCTAATGCAAGGTCAGTCAAGCAACAACAGTGTCGATTTCGATCTGACATGATGGATGCCATAGAAACCGAAGTTAAGTCACCTGTGGCTTCGTCAGAGAAGAAAAACATCCGGACTGGGTGGCTAATGTTGTCCCAGTTTTGAAAAAAACAGGGAAGGTCCGAGTCTGCATCGACTTCAGAGACCTTAATGAAACTTGTCCCAAAGACGAATTTCCTCTTCCAATCACTGATGTCATGATCGACAATACTTGCAGATTTAAACACATGTCTTTTATGGATGGATTTTTAGGATATAATCAAATTAAGATGCATCAAGAAGATGAGAAATATACATCTTTTTGCACTCCTCTTGGAGTTTATTGCTACACTGTCATGTCGTTTGGTCTCAAAAATGCTGGTGTAACTTATCAGCGGGCCATAAGTACAATTTTCCGTGATTATTTGTGAAAGACAGTTAAATGCTTTGTAGACGATATTGCTATCAAAATTCGTCTAAAGGAAGACCATATTCAAGACTTGAGAACTATATTCGATCTAATGCGCCAGCATCAACTCAAGATAAATCCCACCAAGTCATTTATGGGAGTCTCTAGTGTCAAATTTCTTGGATTTGTTATTACCTCTAAAGGTATACACGTTAACCTTGAGAAAATCAAAACCATTCAAGAGATGCATCCTAAACGCAACCTAAAAGAGCTACGAGGATGGGATGGCTTGCGTACATCAGAAGATTCATCTCAAATCTCTCTAGACGCTGTAGACCGTTCACTCAACTCATGAAGAAAGGTTCGTCTTTTATTTGGACTGAAGAATGTTAACAAGCATTTGAAGACATAAAGCGGTACTTGATGAACCCTCCGGTTCTAGTGCCTCCAGTCACAAGAATATCCTTTCTGATGTGTGTTCGAGCAATGGACCATTCACTAGGTGCTTTATTAGCTCAGAAGAATAAAGAAGGTCATGAACAGGCTATCTATTATCTTAGCCGTACGATGATTGGAGCTGAACATCGATATACCCCAGTAGAAAAAGAATGTCTAGCTTTGATGTTTGATGTTCAAAAGATGAGACATTATATCACTGGCCAAAGTATTCATGTTATTTCTAGAGTTAACCCTCTCCGGGTCTTGATGAAGAAGCCCAGTACCTTCAATTCCAGGCTTGCAACATTTAACCCCACTTTTTCGAATAAATATAATTTTAGTATTTTTTAATGATATTTTTGCAATGTATTTTTGAGAATATCAGTTTCCTAGTAACATTATTTGATTTATAAGTTTAAAGAGTAAATTAATATTTTAATCTTTTAAGGATTTTGAGGGGAGGAGATTCTATTAGCCATGGTTAGTACTTAATTAACCAAGGCTGGCAATTAAGATAGAGTGTTCCCTAAAAATTGTAACAATTCTCTAACAAAATTTTAGGATGTTTTACAATTAAGAAATTGGTTGTGGGGTTTGTTGCAAATTCCTTCTTCTTCTAACCCTCTATTTAATGTTCCAGAGGAGAGAGAAACGAGATGTGCTTATTTCTCTAATTCATTCGGTAAGTCTTCTTCCCCAATTTCCTTCTCTCCCCAAATTCTCAAACCCTAACCCTAATTTATCAGAAATGGTGGTAACAAGCGACGAGCTGGTGGCCGCGACTAGACCCCGAGCTCCGGCACACGGTGATCGAGCTCTTCTCCGACCGACATACAGCTCTCTCTCTGTGCACGTCCCTCAACGACGGAGAGGCGATTCCACTCCGATGATTCCATCTCCACCGATCGCACAACCAGATCTATGACGGGCGGTGCACGGCTGCGCAAGGCTAGCGACAACGAGTTCTCCACGACAACGGCGAGGGTCGATTTCTCTACCGATGACTTCGACTTCCTCGTCGGATCGGTGAGCCAAGCTTTGACGCGAGCGGCGACCTCTTTTCGAATCTGAGTTCCTCCATCATTGCGGTGAGTCCTCCTTGATCCTTCCGTCCTTCGATTGTTCTGGAATTGGTCAATTGAGCGGATTAGGATTGATAATTTCTTGAGTTTTGATTTGATTTTGAAGTTCTTGAATTGAGTGGTCCTGTTTCGATCTACTTTAGATTCGCAACTCGTTCCCCTCACCTTGAATCGGTTCCTGTTTTGCGTATTAGGTGTTTGGGAGATTGCTTCTAAGAGTTCGGGTAGGCTATCGTGTCCGAATCAGACTTAGGAAGTACGGTATTGAACCGTTGGAACACAGGTACAGTTTTCTTCCTTGATTAGCTTCTTATTTTTTGTTCTTGGATGAAGAATTTGACGGGATATTGGGATGTTGTGTCCAGTATTGGTGTGTTCAGCGTGCGTGTCCCTGTATTGTTCGTGTCCAAGTGTTGCTCGTGTCCAACCCGTGTGAGTGTCATTCGGTGATGGCATGGATATGGATTTAATCCCTATGTGTGTCGGAAGCAGTGGCAATGGGTTGAATTGGCGTTCTTGGCGGGACATTGGGTGAATTTGAATTTTTGATTTAAATGTTCTTTTGGACAATCGATTTGAGTTTCCAGTTGAATGTATGGTGAACCCTTGTGCTTCTGTAATCTGTTGCAATTAAGGAATGGATTACTAAGGTTAAGTACAAGGGTTGGGGTGCTGTTAAAGTTTTCTGGAGATTCTTTTTTAGACTTGTATTTTATTTGCTAATCTGTGTATATTATTCGCTTAGGAGTTTGGTTGACTAGCTAAATCTTGAACTGGATTACTTTAAGCATCACAGAGATGAAGCTGCATATGAGTTAAATTTTAACTTGTGTGTGGGCGGGACTATAATTCAAATGTTTTGCTTTTATTTTCCTGAAATACTCTACTATATGTACATGAGGGAATTTTGTGTGTGGTTGTAAGCTTCTAGGGTTTTGAAGAATTATGTATAAGTTCTTAGGCTTTCTGGATTGTTATTTGGGAGTTTAGTTTAGAACAGGTAAACTTTTTGACTGGAAACAAAAAAGTGGTTGGGCTTGTTCAGAGTTTTGCTAGGAATTGTGTTAAGTCGAAACATGGTAGATATGAACCTGGGTTGTACAGAGAATAAAGTTTGGTTGATGCAATTGTAGTCAATTAATTCATCCATGAATCACCAGTAAGGCTGGACTTGACCTCTGTGTCAAATATAAGTTGGTTGGGCTTGGTATGGTGGGTGGCATTGTTGGGATTAATTGGAATTTCTATGGGTAGTTTGAAGTGTATGGGCTGATTTAATGTTAGACTGTGGTCAAATTCATAAGTTTGCTGAAGAAGTATTTTGTATAATTCTACTAAATATTTTCTAAAGAAACAATTGGTTAACAACTATTCTTTAAGATGCTATTGAGTTGGTTGTGAAACAAGTTTTATATAGTGATTACTTT
The DNA here is from genome assembly GCA_029216955.1 of Iris pallida. Taxonomy (NCBI): domain Eukaryota; kingdom Viridiplantae; phylum Streptophyta; class Magnoliopsida; order Asparagales; family Iridaceae; genus Iris; species Iris pallida. Next base: position 15,055,933 of record JANAVB010003398.1, on the reverse strand, counting down.
TATCCTATAATAATTTTTTGGTAGAAATTACTACATGAGTATCAGTAAAAAAAATTTGTATTCCATAATGGATATCAACTTAGTAAAAAATAGAATGTTAACTAGTAATATTAGATAGTGGTGATGTTCTAATTAACAGGTGGACATCCAGCTTTACTATCCATTCTCGATCACCTTGAGCAAGGCAAGTATACTCCTCGAACTTGTCCATTACTTTATGTCTTGTATTCAAGCTTGCATCTTCTTGTTGACACGATATTTCATAGGAATGTCTTGTATCTTGTTTCCTGAGTTTACTTGTGTTTGGGAGGAGAAATACTACAGATGTGTGATCAAACCCGAGTTACTATTCATGTGAATAGCTTAGGCCCCGCATCGTACACGCGGGACCGAAGCCGTACCATTTCATGTTTCCTGAATCTAGCCAAGACGATCACACACTCTGGGTGTATTTCGATATATTGTACACTTCAGGTTCATTGTGTTTTTCATGTTCAGGTTTTATTTCATGTTTCCTGTATTTACTTTTCAGTATTCATGTTCAAGTTTCATGTCATGTTCTCATTTCTTGTACTTTATATTTTTCTGTATTCATTTTCATACCAAGATGTTCATGTTCATTTTCTTGGATATACTTAGCTCCGCTCCAGACTAGGATATGTTGCAGGTGTACTTGCAGGATATTGTTCTACCTTATGAGCCAGAGCCCGGGATCTTAGCTGAGCATGATGGAGACATGACTTAGCTAGAGCTTCGGGTTTAGACTGTTTAGCTTTACTCCCAGATATTGTTCATAGTATATTTTATTCTTGATGACTCTGGTACCTTTATGTTATATGGTTTCGTAGATTATGGTAATCTTTCTGGGAACGTTTTATAGGTGCTGTGATTGTGCACATTCATGTTTATCTGGTTAGATTTTCCTAGCTTTGTACAGCTTACTTCGTCGTGTCTAACGACGAAGATTGGGCGTGTCCGACTCGTGTCTGATTATTCGGGAGTGGGTCGTGACATATTTTTAGTGGTGACCCATACAGGTCAATCCAAATAGTATCTAGGTATTGGAGTACTATTGGAGGACTTGTTAGATTAGGAAAATTTGATCACATCATAGGAAATCAGGTACATCGGGTATATTGATATTATATAAACACTTGTTGTTTTTAGGTTTAGGTTATTTTAACAGTTTTTTGTTTTTCAGATAGTTCAAAGCACGCGACCCCAGAACGATTGATCCACCTACACTTGGGGGTTTCGAGCTTCCACTACCTTCTATCGCCCTACTATCTCCATGGGTAGTACGCAGTTGATGGAGATGTTTCAAGAGTTCCTTGACACCCAGATGCAACAGGCCATCATTTTAAGCCAAACTTTTAGATGTGCTTTTCGAGCCAGGAAGGACGTCTGATTTCTAGATTCTCGGATCCTTGGACTTTTCCGACACCGAGCGCATACCTTGCACCGAGGAGCAGATCGAGAATTTGGAGCCGCCACTGAAGATCATCCTAGTCAATGAAGACCCAACTCCTCTAAAGATTGGAGCCACCAGCCAGGAGATCCAACACGTAGTACATACAATAAGACAGAAAATTAAAGGCCAAGAGAGACATGAAGACTTATGATGGAGATACCAGCAACTTCGGATCCGTAAAGCGTCGCCACGCTCAGACAACGCTCCTTCAGTCGCGTCATTAGATTCAGATGATGGCCATTTGTGCTTTCCGCCTCCATCCAGGACATCGCTTCGAGGAGTGCCACAAGAGGCTCAGACTCTGCCAATACGGCAGATCTTCTGCCCACCGAATGAAGGATTGCCAACAAGTTGCTGATCACAATGGTCGAGGAGCATCAGGATCTCAGCAACCAGCACGCCAGCAATCGAATATTCCTGTCAGAGGCCCTGCGCTTTAGCCTAGTGGGAGATTCAGACTCAGATCCAATCGGCAATCATTTACGAATTTTGCCGTTGCCCAGGACATCACTATAAAGAGTGTTGCAAGAGACGGAGGCTATACTTATTCTGTGGATCGCCTGCCCACCAAGTCAAGGATTGCTCGGAGATCGCTGATCACACTGCCCAAGGATGAACACGAGGAGCACCAGGACTGCAGCAAGGGGACCTGTCTCTCCAGATTCCACAATCGTATGGAGCACTACCGCAAGGACTAGCCTACGTCAGGATAGCTGAAGATGTTGAAGTGATTCCAGTTCCTGAAGAAATACTGAAGATGTATTGAAGACAAAAGACTCCTTTGCATGATGGTAGAAAACATGTGTCGTGATTCGCAATTCAGTCTTCCTTTAGATTCCTCTTAGCACCTAGTTTTCTTTCTATTCTGAAATCTTGGTTGCGACTCGAGATATATTTCGAGAGATTGTTTCCTATTCTAGAATCTTGGCTCTTATTCGAGATAAAGTTTCCTATTCTAAAGATCTTGTTTCCTATTCGAAACTTCAGTTTCTATTCAAGATTATGTTTTTTCGTTCGAGGTTATTTCATGTTAACTATTAGATACCTTGTTCACTATGCATGACCTTGTCACCTATTTTGGCTTCAATTCGTAAATTTTGTTTCTACTCGAGGTTGAGTTTTCTATTCGGGGCTTGTTGGAATTTGATTTCTATTCGATATTTGCTTCTATTCACCATTCAAAATATTGTTTGAACCTTCGCTTCTATTCGAGACTTGTTTGAGATTCTCTTTTTATTCGAGACATTGTTTGAAGATTTCATTTTCTATTTGAGAAGTTGTTCTGTTCTCAAATTTTTTCGACCTTATTCCTATTTGAGATTTCGCTTGATTCATATTCACGATTCGATGCTTGTTTTTTACTCCCTAAATGATACTCTGTTTCTATTCACTATTCATGGTCTTGCTTATTTTTCGAGATTTTCTATTCGAGAATTACTTTCCATCTACGACTTTGTATTTTATTGAAGATTTCGTTTTCCATTCGAACTATGTTTGAGATTTCGTTGTTATTCGAGATTTTGTTGAACTCTGTTTCCGATACGAGATTTAGTTTCTATTCTATACTTTGCTTTCTGCTCACCCTCCGGAATTTTGTTATCTATTCGGGATTTTGATTTCCTATATGAGGTTGTCGGCCAATTGAGATTATGGTTACTGTTCGAAACTTCGTTTCGTGTTCAAGATCTATTTCAAAAAAAAAAAATTCTCCTTGTTATTTCCTAGTACCTAATAAACCCTTTATTTTTTAGAAGACAGATAACCTCACCTTTTATCGTGACTTGGGCTATTGGAACTCATTTTGAAATCTCTGAAACTCTTATGCAATTTCTATGGATAAGGTTGAGGGACTATTCGATGACCTACTAGGACGTGGCAGTTGCACGCTGTAGCCATTATCTGGATTATAGAGGCTGAGGGTTTACTGTAGCTAGCTGCGCATTGGCGAGACATGAACTTTAAGTTGAAGTAATTTTAGACATTCATAGGTTTTTGGGTATTATTGAGACCTTGTCCTAAATTCTTCATAGTTTTATCTCTTGGGTTGCTTCGTTAATAATTGTCTGAAAATGGATAAAGTTGATATAGTATTCGGTAACATATCGTTATTCGAGTCACGGAGCCAAAAGTTCACTGCAGCCAGATAAACACTGGCGAGGTAGGGATTATAAGTATAGTGACTTCAAATATCTATATGTTCTTGGATACCATAGGAACTATATTCCCTTTTCATATGATTATTGATTATTGTGAATAACAAATCCTTGTACTTTTACCTTGATTTGGTACTAATACCTCCTGGGTAGTTTCCATACGTTTTTTTAATCAACCCTTGCAATTCTCCTTCTTGTATTTTATCGTTGGATCATTTGATTTTCTCAAATACACTTTACTAGATTTTGATTCCGTTTCATTGGATTTTAAATCGTACCTATATTTTGATCGTGTTTGTCTAAACTTTGATCTTGGTCATACCTATCTAACCGTGATCTTCCTATTGTGCTAACTTTCGATTTTGATCGTGTTTAGAAGATCGTACCCTAATGATTTACTCCTCTAAGTCGAAATTAAAATCCATCCCACCTCGTGACTGTTCGATTCTTGAGCATTGTTTGAAACGTGTTATTTTAACTCCCTGTATGTAAATATCGTACATAATCTTAACTAAATTTTATTTCACTTCATGCCCGACAAATTTTAATCATTTTTATCGTGCCATTTATCTATTTATTTTTGTCATGCAAAACCATTTCATATTGTTATGATTTGCACCCAGTTATTGCGTGTATTCACCTTGGTGCCTAGTCAATTTTAAACCTTGTGTCCTTTTCTCTACCGTGCCATACACTTTGAAATTTCGAGGACAAAATTTTCTAAGGGGAGATTTGTAACCCCACTTTTCTAGATAAATATAATTTTAGTATTTTCCAATAATATTTTTGCAATGTATTTTTGAGAATATTAGTTTTCTAGTAACATTATTTGATTTATAAGTTTAAAGAGTAAATTAATATTTTAATCTTTTAAGGATTTTGAGGGGAGGAGATTCTATTAGCCATGGTTAGTACTTAATTAACCAAGGCTGGCAATTAAGATAGAGTGTTCCCTAAAAATTATAACAATTCTCTAACAAATTTTTTGGATGTTTTACAATAAATTAATTGGTTGTGGGGTTTGTTGCAATTTCCTTCTTCTTCTAACCCTCTATTTAATGCTCCAGAGGAGAGAGAAATGAGCTGTGCTCATTTCTCTAATTCATTCAGCAAGTCTTCTCCCCCAATTTCCTTCTCTCCCCAAATTTTCAAACCCTAACCCTAATTTCTCAGAAATAGCGGTGGCGAGCGACGAGCTGGTGGCCGCGACTAGACCCCGAGCTCCGGTGTACGGTGACCGAGCTCTTCTTCGATCGACGTACGGCTCTCTCTCTCTGTGCACGTCCCTCAACGACGGAGAGGCGATTCCACTCCGACGATTCCTTCTCCACCGATCGCACAACCAGATCTACGACGGGCAGCAAACGGCTGCACGAGGCCAGCGACAACGAGTTCTCCACGATGACGGCGAGGGTCGATTTCTCTAACGATGACTTCGACTTCCTCGTCGGATCGGTGAGCCGAGCTTTGACGCGAGCGGCATCCTCTTTTCAAATCCGAGTTTCTCCATCGTTGCGGTGAGTCCTCCTTGATCCTTCCGTCCTTCGATTGTTCTGGAATTAGTCAATTGAGCGGATTAGGATTGATAATTTCTTGAGTTTTGATTTGATTTCGAAGTTCTTAAATTGAGTGGTCTTGTTTCGATCTACTTTGGATTCGCAAGTCGATCCCCTCACCTTGAATCGGTTCCTATTTTGCGTATCAGGTGTTTGGGGGATTGCTTCTAAGAGTTCGGGTAGGCTATCGTGTCCGAATCAGACTCAGGGAGTACGGTATTGAACTCTTGGGACACAGGTACAGTTTTCTTCCTAGATTAGCTTCTTGGATGAAGAATTTGATGAAGAATTTGATGGGATATTGGGATGTTGTGTCCAGTGTTGGCGTGTTCAGCGTACGTGTCCCTGTATTGTACGTGTCTAAGTGTTCCTCGTGTCCAACCCGTGTGAGTGTCAGTCAGTGATGGCGTGGATATGGATTTATTCCCTATGGGTGTCGGAAGCAGTGGCAATTGGTTGAATTGGCGTTCATGGCGGGGCATTGGGTTAAGTTGAATTTTTGATTTAAATATTATTTTGGGCAATCGATTTGAGTTTCCAGTTGAATGTATGGTGAACCCTTGTGCTTCTGTAATATGTTGCAATTGAGGAATGGATTACTAAGGTTAAGTACAAGGGTTGGGGTGCTGTTAAAGTTTTCTGGAGATTCTTTTTGGGACTTGTATTTTATTTGCTAATCTGTGTATATTATTTACTTAAGAGTTTTGTTGACTAGCTAAATCATGAACTGGATTACTCTGAGCATCACAGAGATGAAGCTGCATATGAGTTAAATTTTAACTTGTGTGTGGGCAGGACTATAATTCAAATGTTTTGCTTTTGTTTCCCTGAAATACTCTACTATATGTACTTGAGGGAATTTTGTGTGTGGTTGTAAGCTTCTGGGGTTTTTAAGAATCATGTTTAAGTTCTTAGGATTTTTGGATTGTTATTTGGGAGTTTTAGTTTAGAACAGGTAAACTTTTTGACTGGAAACAAAAAGCTGGTTGGGCTTGTTCAGAGTTTTGCTAGGAATTGTGTTGAGTTGAAACATGGTAGATATGAACCTGGGTTGTACAGAGAATAAAGTTTGGTTGATGCAATTGCAGTCAATTAATTCATCCCTGAATCACCAGTAAGGCTGGACTTGACCTCTGTGTCACATATAAGTTGGTTGGGCTTGGTCTGGTGTGGGTGGCATTACTGGGATTCATTGGAATTTCTGTGGGCAGTTTGAAGAGTATGGGCTAATTTAATGTTAGACTGTGGTCAAATTCATAAGTTTGCTGAAGAAGTATTTTGTATAATTCTACTAAATATTTTCTAAAGAAACAATTGGTTAATAACTATTCTTTAAGATGCTATTGAGTTGGTTGTGAAACAAGTTTTATATAGTGATTACTTTTATCCTATAATAATTTTTTGGTAGGAATTACTACATGAGTATCAGTAAAAGAAATTTGTATCCATAATGGATATCAACTTAGTAAAAAATAGAATGTTAACTAGTAATACTAGATAGTGGTGATGTTCTAATTAAACCTAATTAACAGGTGGACATCCAGCTTTACTACCCATTCTCGATCACCTTGAGCAAGGCAAGTATACTCCTCGAACTTGTCCATTACTTCATGTCTTGTATTCTGTAGAAGTATGGAAAAGGACAAGAAAAGCCCATGCGACTCCAAACAGAAGGAGCCTCATGCGGCTCAGGAATCCTTCAGAACTTTATACGGCTCGAAACTCCCCAACAGCTCCATGCGGCTCAGGCAAAGACACGTGGACATGCGCTGTCCGCTTCTACAGCTGGCCATAAAGTAGCCTCCCAATTAATTGCTCTGATGACAGCTATGACGCAATGAATGACAGCTCTGACGCAATGAATGACAGCTCTGACGCAATGAATGACAGCTCTAACACAGTGAATGACAACTCTGACATAAAGTTGAAATATTGATGGCGTGCTCCTTGGGAAAAGAAGAAAATCTTTTATAACTGGTAGGATCCGTCGAGTCCCAAGCACCCCTATGCGGCTGCCATCTTCATGCGGTCGCCCTCTTCATGCGGCTGCTACCCCTATACGGCTGCCCGCTTCATGCGGCTGCTTCCCTCATGCGGCTGCCCGCTTCATGCGGCTGCTCTTTTCATGCGGTTGCTCTACTCATGCGGCGGCCCGCTTCATGCGGCTGCTTCCTTTATGCGGCTGCCTTCTTCATGCGGCTGCCTCCTTCATGCGGCCGCCTCCTTTACAAAGTTGTTGCCCCCATGCGGCGACTACCTTCATGCGGCTAGGATTATAGGGGCCACCCGCATGCGATTCACGTAGATCGCACTCATGCGGCTCTGCCAGACGCCCCGCTCATGACAGTTGAGACACGTGGCGGTCCTCGCGACAGTTAAGACATGTGGCGGTCTTATCCCCCTCGGAGTTATGGCTGCTAGCAAATCAGAACAAACCCAGATTTGTTCCAATCATCTTAATTATCCGAATTAAATCAGATTAATTGCAATCAAGCAGAATGAACACGTGGCAGGAGATCCGAGTTTATCACGAAGATTCATGGCAATCAACATTAATTGCCCATAGGGATTTGGTGCAATCCACATTAATTGTCCAGATTCATTACATTCAGGATTAATGGCCCCGATTGACTAATCTCCTGGTCACCGACTTTTTGAGAGGGGCAATCATTGTAAACCCTAATGATGACCCCACTCCTAAAAATAGCAAGGTGCCATTCCCTTGCAAAAAAGAGGACATTCTCTATTAAAAAATACACAGAGAAGAGAGAAAAAAGCAAAGAGCAAAGTGCCATTCCTTTGCAAAACAGAGAGAGAGAGAGAGCACTCCAGAGATCCAGCAACAGAGAGCACAGAGGAGTCTCCCCACACGTCCAAGAGCATTTCTTCACCGGAGCCAAGGCTACGTCCGATCATCCAAGGAGTAAGGCAGAGCTGCCGTCGCTTTCCCGAGCCTCAACCGTCACCCCCCAGAATCTAAAATAAACAATCGTACTTAGATTGCTATACCTAGGTTTTCGTCCCTTGGCTTTCTTTGTACGAGCGAGTTTGTATTGTGAGTCTAAGTTCAGTCCTCCTATATAATTGTTCTGTACTTTTACAATCAATAGCAAACACGATGGAGACTCTGCTGGGGACTAACTTCTCCACGGCTGAGGAGTTGGTGACGCAATCGGACGCAGCCAAACTTGGCTCCACTCAGCAAATGCTGGTCGCCCTGTTCGACCTGCAGTCGTTTAAAGAAATGCTCTCCGACGGGAGCACTGGCCCGGTCCAGCGGCGAGCCCGCACAACGAAGGCCCGCAGGGAGTGGAGGCCCAAATCATTCGCTCCTCCCCAAACTCTCGAAGAAGTACTCTCTGTTGCCCAAGATAGCGGAGAAGACTCGCATGCGGCCCCACTTCAGACCATAGAGGACTCTGCTGTCCCCAAGACCGGCAGAAGAAAATACTATGATGCTGGACTTGCAGGGACAAAGAGGAACTCTATGCAGTCCAAGCCGCATAAGGGTGCCAGCCACATGGAGATGGCTCATGCGGCCGCAACTGCCAACCGCATGGAGGAAACTTATGCGGCCATAAAAGTCAGCCGCATGCAGGCAGCCTGCACGGCCATGACTTCTAGCCGCATACAGAAGGTTCATGCGGCCACAAAGGATAGCCGCATGCAGACAGCCTGCACGGCCACGACTTCTAGCCGCATACAGAAGGCTCATGCGGCCATATTGGATAGCCGCATGCAGACAGCCTGCACGGCCACTGATCCCAGCCGTATACCATCTGTCCCATGCGGCTCACGGTCAGTCTTCGACCGCCTCTCAGGCGATCCTGACCCCAGATGCTCTTATGTGCCAATCTCCGTAGACTCGTCCTACTATGCACTCTCAGGTGCTAGAAGAAAGAAGTCTCGGGCAGCACGGGCTCGGTGAGCTCAGTTGGCTGTCCTAACTTCTGACTATCAGGGCGTCCCGCTGACTATTACGCGGGCCCCCGATGAAAAGTTGTACAGAACTACTCGTGTCCAGCCCCCGACGGCCAACGAACGGGATAATTATCAAGAATCTCCCAACAAAGATCAGGGGTAAGTACTTGTACTACCCCCACATTAGGGAGCAGGCAGGAGGCCAATACACTCATGGGCTCAGAACTCCCGGGCCCACAAAATGGATGACTTGCGTAACGTGATTCTTCACAAATACAAGGAAAAAGATGAAGACTTGATGTGCAGAAAATCCTGTCAGGGACATCAATGCACCCGAGTCTTTGTCAACTACTGTTGCAACAAGGCAGCAGTACAAGAAGATCGGCGGTCCATCTTCCAACGGCTGCAACACCCAAGCTCAGAAGACGAGGCGCTTCTCGTCGCCTCCTGTAATTCTGCTCTGAAGATTCCTGGCAGCGGTAGAGGAAAGAAAACAAATGTCTCCAGTCCGAAAATCTTCACCCGCGTAACCAAGAAACTCTCTTCTAAGCGGTTGTCTACCACCGTCACAGGAGGAGTTTACCAAGGTACCTGTTCAAAGATGAAATCTGCCATACTTGGATGTACTGGAGCCGGGGGTAGCACTCCCCCAAATATCTACGACAATCTGGTATTCCAAGAAGATAATCTAGGGGAAACGGTTCACCCAATAGATGCAGCAGATCCCGACGTCCCCGAGGACGTCCATAATTCACAAGACGAGGCAAGCTCTGAAGCTGGGGGTACCACTCCTTCTGAGTCCGAACCAGAGGAGAACATCCCCACATACCCTGACAACTTTTCTGTACAAGGGTATGACTCAGAGGGCACGTCCTCTACCGTTCCTTCCATCTCTCCTCATGTGAGGACGGTATTCATGACGGACAGCAACCAGGACGGTCCCAGTGATCGCCAATGCATCGACATTCTGGAGGCCATACTGTATGCCTTGGTCAAATTCGTGGACGAGATCAAAGCGGCCCTTCCAACTCTGCAAGGAAGAATGCCTAGCCAAACAAGCTTGGGTCCCGCGGTCAATGCGGATTCGAATTCAGTCGCACCAAACCCGGGTGATAATCTTCCTGAGATATCGGCTCCCACCGCTGCAGACGAGGCCAGGAAGACAAGAAGAGAGGTCCAGGAGCTCCGAGCCATGTTCCATGCCCGAGAAAACTGCCAAGACCTCAGGATACGACAATCGTATCCCGCTGCATGGAGAGATGTTCCCTTCCCACCAAAATATAAACCATTCCACATCAATCCATATAATGGGAAGACATCTGCAAGCAGGTACATCGCCTACTTTGAAGTCACAACCGACCATCTGCCTCATGATGACGCCATCCTTATGCGGCTGTTCATTGGAGCATTGGAAGGGGTCGCCTTCGATTGGTACCGCAACTTGCCGGACAATCGCATCCAGTCTTTCACCGGCTTCAAACGATTGTTCCTGGAGAGATTCTCGAAGTGGGATGAGACGTAACAATGTCCACCCTTATGGACATTGTTCAGGGAGAGAAGGAACTGACAAGGAACTATATCGAGCGGTTTTGCCAAACCACGATAAAGTTGCCTTCCGGTAACCCGGATTCCTCCTTAATTGAAATTTGCTAAAAGAGGCAGTTCTCCCACTGGAGACTCAAATCCCCTCGCTCCGTGTCGCTCTCACCTATCGATTGACAACGGATGATAATCACCATCCCCGACTGCAAGAGTTGGAGGCCCTAGATGAGAAGCGCCTATTAGCTCAACAGCGAATCGAGCTGTACCAAGCACGTATCTCCGGAGCCTTCAACAAAAAGGTTAAAATCAGAACATTCCAAGTATGCGATCTCGTTCTGGCAGTTCGGAGGCCAATGGTTATGACTCACAAAACTACCGACAAGTTCCAGCCAAAGTGGGTAGGCCCGTTCATCATCGATGCTGTATTCTCCAATGGAGCTTACCGCCTCGCAAAACAAAATGGAGACTTGCTCATGTTGCCCATCAACGGCAAGTTCCTAAAGAAGTATTACGTCTTAAACGGCATCTGCCAGGATGTTGAGTTACGTACCCTATGGTACTGCTGAATTTACATCTCGACTATAAATTTTCAAGATGATGAGTTATGTACCCCGTGGTACCGCTGAACTCACATTCCGACTACAAATTCCCTAAATTGTCGAGTTATGTATCATCTGGTACCGCTGAACTCACATTCCGAATAATAAATATCCCTGATTGATGGGTTATGTACCCCCTGGTACCGCTGAACTCACATCCCGACTACAAATCTCCAGATTGTCAAGTTATGTACCCGCTGGTACCGCTGAACTCACACTCTGGTCACTACAGATAAATATATATCGTCTCTCTTAGGTAGTAAGTCATGTATGATTATACCTCTGAACTTTCCTCCTAAAAGAGCTCCCTCCTTATGATCTAATATTCGTACTTTCAGTGCACAAAAAGGGTAACAGATCTACAGATTTTCTGAAACAACCACGTCGATGTTACCTCTGAGTTGTTTCCCTTCCATCAAAAACAAACCGCCCCTCACATAAGAACTTCCACGTCCTCATTACCTCTGAGTTATTCTATGTCCCTTTCATGGAGCCCACTCCTGCCATGTCCTTATTACCTCTGAGTGGGAAGGCTCCATCGAAGAAACCCTCATATTTACCATGTCCTCATTACCTCTGAGTAAGTATGTTGGTTCTCTCCCAACTTATTATCCGTATCCAGAACCAGGGTACGCCAAGGATAATAGGACCACAAAAAGTCTCCCATTGGGGCGATTACTACAAGCAAAGAATAGAGCGAATGTATTCTGTTCATTCAAGATCAGTTACATTCACATGACTACATCTCATGAGCAAGCCAGAAAAGTTCTCTATCATTTCATTCAGACAAGAAGGTAGAAGATTACATTGATGTCCAAAAGAAGCAAAACACAAACTGCAGCTAAAGACAGACAGAAATATCAAGACAAAAGACGAACATTTATGAGAGCCCACGAATCCTAGTTACGGGGGCACATATACCAATCCCTCAACCATTTTTTATATGAAGGATCTACTTGAGCAAAATCTTCGTCCGGAGTAGGAGGGTCAGAACTCCCAGTATTACCGTCGTCAGACTGGGGCTCATCCTTTACAGCAATATGTGCTAGCTCTCCTTTCTGTTCCTCCGTTATTGGTATTACCTCCTCCTTAACAAGCGATGATTCTTGTTTGAGAGGAGGCAGCAGCTCTTCCTTCACAATGATCTCAGCCTTCGGCAGGGATGCTGCAAGAATTAAAGATAAAAAGAAACAAAGTTAGATGGCCAGAGCCTTATGCGGCCCAATCTAGACGAGCTTATGTGGTCATGTTTAAGGAGGGACTTCATGCGGTTCGATTCAGAGAGACTTATGCGGCTCTGTGCGACGGGTCATTATACGGTTCAGTTTGTGAAGTGCCTGTACGGCTACTAGACAAACCCCCATGCGGCTCGGACATGGGGTATACTCCCATGCGGCTCGGACGTGGGACATACATGCGGCCCATACAATTTGAACAGTTCGATGAAGACGAGGGACGCATTAAAAGCTTGTGCATAAAGCATGCAACAGAGCCATCTTTGTTAGGGTTTCGAAGTATACGATCCGCCCAAACCCTTACCAGCAATGGTGGGGTGAACGTCGGGGTGAACTTCAGGCGCCGGGGCTGACGAAGAAGCCACTCCCTTTCCCTTCGCCGCGGCCTTGGAAGACTTGGGGGCCAATGTTGATTGATGAGCGGAGAAGGAAGACGAAGGCAGCAACTTAGGACAAGAAGAGTTGAAGACAAGAGAAAGTAAAGAAGTCTTCCCGTTCCACAAACTCTCTTATTTATAGGGAGACAAGGGGGGTCATGAACCGACAGCCGCTTCGATCCGCGTGCTGACAAAACCGACTCTTCGTTCATCGAGGAAAATCAAGATATTTAAAATCGACCCTTGGGATCCTGTCCCAGAAGGCGACTTTAAATCTGAAGCAAATCAAGAATAATTAATGAGACGCACACGTGGCAGGGAGTCTATGCGGGCAGGGAGTCTATGCAGTCAGACAGTCTATGCAGCCAGAAATGACCCATGTGGCTAGGAAGGCCATGCGGCCAAAAAGTCCATACGGCCAAAACATCCTATGCGGCCAGGAAGTCCATGCGGCTAGAATACCCTATGCGGCCAGAAGAGCTTATATATAGCCATGCTTCTTATTCAAAGTATTTCAATTTTTCAAATTGAAAACTTTGAAGGGGGTCTTGTAGAAGCATAGAAAAGGACAAGAAAAGCCCATGCGGCTCCAAACAGAAGGAGCCTCATGCGGCTCAAGAATCCTTCAGAACTTTATGCGGCTTGAAACTCCCCAACAGCTCCATGCGGCTCAGGCAAAGACACGTGGCCACGCGCTGTCCGCTTCTACAGCTGGCCATAAAGTAGCCTCCTAATTAATTGCTCTGATGATAGCTCTGACGCAATAAATGATAGCTCTGACGCAATGAATGACAGCTCTGACGTAATGAATGACAGCTCTGACACAGTGAATGACAGCTCTGACATAAAGTTGAAATAATGATGGCGTGCTCCTTGGGAAAAAAAGAAAATCTTTTATAACTGGTAGGATCCGTCGAGTCCTAAGCACCCCTATGCGGCTGCCATCTTCATGCGGCCGCCCTCTTCATGCGGCTGCTACCCCTATGCGGCTCTCCGCTTCATGCGGCTGCTTTCCTCATGCAGCTGCCCGCTTCATGCGGCTGCTCTTTTCATGCGGTTGCTTTACTCATGTGGCTGCCCGCTTCATGCGGCTGCTTCCTTCATGTGGCTGCCTTCTTCTTGCGGCTGCCTCCTTCATGCGGCCGCCTCCTTTACAAAGCTGCTGCCTCCATACGACGACTACCTTCATGTGGCTAGGATTATAGGGGCCACCTGCATACGGTTCACGTAGACCGTACTCATACGGCTCTGCCAGACGCCCCGCTTATGACAGTTGAGACACATGGCGGTCCTCGCGACAGTTAAGACACGTGACGGTCTTATTCCTCTCGAAGTTATGGCTGCTAGCAAATCAGAACAAACCCAGATTTGTTCCAATCATCTTAATTACCCGAATCAAATCAGATTAATTACAATCAAGCAGAATGAACACGTGGCAGGAGATCCGAGTTTATCACAAAGATTTATGGCAATCAACATTAATTGCCTATAGGGATTTGGTGCAATCCACATTAATTGTCCAGATTCATTACATTCAGGATTAATGGCCCAGATTAACTAATCTCCAGGTTACCGACTTTTTGAGAGGGACAATCATTGCAAACCCTAATGATGACCCCACTCCTATAAATAGCAAGGTGCCATTCCCTTACAAAAAAGAGGACATTCTCTATTAAAAAATACACTGAGAAGAGAGAAAAAAGCATAGAGCAAAGTGTCATTTCTTTGCAAAATAGAGAGAGAACACTCCAGAGATCTAGCAACAGAGAGCACAGAGGAGTCTCCTCACACGTCAAAGTGCATTTCTTCACCGGAGCCAAGGCTACGTCCGATCGTCTAAGGAGTAAGGCAGAGCTGCCTTCGCTTTCCCGAGCCTCTACCGTCACCCCCCAGAATCTAAAATAAACAATCGTACTTAGATTGCTGTACCTAGGTTTTCGTCCCTAGGCTTTCTTTGTACGAGCGAGTTTGTATTGTGAGTCTAAGTTCAGTCCTCCTATATAATTATTCTGTACTTTTACAATCAATGGCAAACATATTCATGCTTGCATCTCTTTGTTAACATGATACTTCATGGGATTGTCTTGTATCTTGTTCCCTGAGTTTACTTGTGTCTGGAAGGGAAAATACTATAGATGTGTGATCAAACCCGAGTTACTATCATGTGAATAGCTTAGGCCTCGTATCGTGCACGCGGGACCGAAGCCGTACCATTTTATGTTCCCTGAATCTACCTAAGACGATCACACACTCTGGATGTATTTCGATATATTGCATGCTTCAGGTTCATTGTGTATTTCATGTTCAGGTTTCATTTCATGCTCTCTGTATTTACTTTTCAGTATTTATGTTCAGGTTTCATGTCATGTTCTTATTTCTTGTACTTTATATTTTTCTGTATTCATTTTCATACCATGATGTTCATGTTCATTTCCTTGAATATACTTAGCTCTGCTCCTGACTAGGATATGTTGTAGTTGTACTTGCAGGATATTGTTCTACCTTATGGGCCAGAGCCCGGGATCATAGCTGAGCAGGATGGAGACATGACTTAGCTAGAGCTTCGGGTTTAGACTGTTTAGCTTTACGCCTAGATATTGTTCATAGTATATTTCATTCCTGATGACTCTGGTACCTTTATGTTATATGGATTCGTGGATTATGGTGATCTTTCTGGGAACGTTTTATAGATGTGTGATTGTGCACATTCATGTTTATCTGGTTAGATTTACCTAGCTTGGTACAGCTTACTTCGTCGTATCTAACGACGAAGGTTGGGCATGTCCGACTCGTGTCTGATTATTCGGGAGCGGGTCGTGACACAACATGGGCCATATTGTTAGCACAATACGATATGGTTTATGTTCCTCAAAAATCTGTTAAAGGTCAAGCTCTTGCTGACTTTCTGGTAGCTCATCCAATTCCCGAAACGTCTAAACTCTACGACGAGATTCCAGACGAAACTTTGGAATCCAACATAATTTCAGAAGAAATTCTTATCTGGCGTCTATTCTTTGATGGTGCATCCAGAATCGGACCAAAATGTGCTATTGTCGCTGGAGTTGGAATCTTCCTCATCTCACCAGAAGGGTTAGCTATTCAAAGAGCTTATTCTTTAGATGAGTCGTGTTCCAATAATGTAGCTGAATTCAACGCTCTGCTCATTGGCCTCCAATTGGCTAAACAATTAGATATTGAATATCTTGAAGTATATGAAGATTTTAAACTGATTGTTAACGAAGTTTGAGGCATATAAGAAGTTCGGCACTAAGATCTTGTCCCATACCATGAAGCAACAATTAGGCTGGCTATATTATTCAAGGGTTTCTTCATTGAATATGTACATCGGGCATGCAATATGGAGGTTGATGCATTGATTAATCTGGCAGCTATATTAGTAATCCCAGAGAAAAGGCAACAGATGATTGTCGTCACTAATAGAGAGTTATTTTGTTTTGAGAATAACTCAAATATTGAGTTCAACGATTCAACTGAAGTCAATACCACTAGTAAAGATTGGAGAGCTCCTTTCATCGATTTTGTGGTACATAATATTTTACCTGAAGATTCTAAAGAAGCTACAATAATTTTTAGGCGATCACTCCGATTTTATTATAATCATACTTCTAAGACCCTTTATCGAAGAACATTTGATGGTCTACTCTTACGCTGTCTTACGGGAGATAAAGCAAAACAAATACTACGTGAAGCCCACGATGGGGTATGTGGTGCACATCAGCCTGGTCCTAAGTTACAAGATTGTATCCGACGTATAGGCTATTATTGGCCCACTATGATATCAGACACCATTTAATATGCAAGAAAATGTCGAGCCTGTCAAATTCATGCAGATTTCATCCATTAACCGTCGGAGTTCCTTCATCCGACCACTGCACTATGGACCTTTAAAGCTTGGGGTATGGATGCTATTGGTCCTATCAATCCACCGTCATCTAGAGGACATCGATTTATACTAGATGTAACCGATTACTTCTCGAAATGGGCGGAAGCCATACCTTTATCTGAAGTCAAGACTAGCAGCGTCATCAATATTATCAAACATCATGTGATATACAGATTTGGCATTCCTCGACGAATCATTCATGATAATGGACCACAATTCATCATTCAAAAATTTACTCGGTTTTACGATGATAACAGAATCAACAATGTTGCTTCCACGACCTACAATCCTGCAGCAAACGGTTTGGCTGAAGCATTTAACAAAACTATCATCAACCTTCTCAAGAAATTCATTTCTACCAATAAAAGAAATTGGAGTGAAAAGATTGGAGAATGTGTATGGGCTTATCGCACTACTATACGTACTCCAACTGGTTGTACACCATTCTCCTTGGTGTATGGCTGCGAGGCTGTCCTACCATTGGAAATTCAAATCTCTTCCTTAAGGATTGCAATTGCCAATGAACTCACAACAGAAAACAATAATCGTCTTCGACTTCAGGAGCTTGAAGCGCTTGACGAGAAACGGCTCTTAGCTCAACAGCATATTGAGCTATACCAAGCCCGTCTATCAAAAGCTTTCAACCGTAAAGTCAAAATACGAGCATTTTAAAAAGGAGAACTAGTTCTAACCGGCAGACGTGTTAGCCCAATGATTACATCGTATTTTTGAATATGGCTAATCCGTTAAGTTTAACATAATGATGTCACTAATATTCATATACTCACTATCATGTTGCTGCTTAAAATTAACATTGTCCTAATTGTCCTATATCATATTGCCATACTTGAATCATACTGCAACATATTTTGTTCGCCTAACATGTAGGCATGCAGTAAGCATGATCTAACATGATCGAACCAGGTCATAGACAATGAAAAATTAATGATGGACCAAAGACGACGTCATACAAAAAGATTTCTTCGAACCGCCTAGCGACCTATCTGGGGCCTCGTATCGGGGGTTCCGCTGCCCGATCAGCGGACAGGATCGAGGGGACAGTGCCCCCCGTCGGGGGTTCGGGGGCGAAGCCCCCGAAAGGTATTCAGATTTCTAGATCTGTTTACCTTTGGACGACCGCTGTCAAGGAAAAAGATGTCTTCAGGACTGCTCAAATATCAGAAGAAAGGCATCATCAAAGGGCTCTTAGTTTTTCAATTTGTTCCAAGTCTGTAATCTTTAATTTATTGAGTCTAGGAGAATGTGTACATTGTGTCGCACTGAGCCATCTCAACTCCTAGACATATCTCTCCAAGCTCTACCATACAAATAGACCAATTCTTGAACCAAGCCCAAGTTCCACAAAGCCCAAAGGCCATTCTGCCCCCTAGAAGGCAGAGTTCGGGCCGAACTCTGCCCCTACACAGAGTTCGGGCCGAACTCTATCCCATGATTTCCAGGAACTAATTTTTAGGGTTACCAATTGTTAGCTGGTACAACGGCCATATTTTTGAATTTTAAGGACAGAATTCTGGCCGAATTCTGCCTCCCCAGAGTAGTATAAATAGTGCTTGAATTCTTTCATTTCAAATCATCTCTTACCTTCAAATATTCAAGCTTTCTAAGGTCTACTACTCCAAGCCTAATTCTTTTATATCTCCTAAGCAACAACTCTCCTTAGCCCAAGGTGCTCAGTGCGATATCAGCTAGAAGTTGCGTACAAGAGTGAAAAAAAAGTCACTTGGACAATTCCAAGTTTTGCCACCTGCGAATCTGTAAGAAGTTGGCGTGCTCTTCTGAGTAAAGGCACGTGGTTGTACACTATTTCATAAATAGTGGATTCAATCCTGAGCTAGAGTTCTCAGGCCTGGACTAGTCCTCCACAAGGAAAACCAGGTTAAAACTGCTGTGTCTGCGAATGCTCTTCTGATCTTTATTTACTTTTGCATTTTTCTCTAATTTATTTACTATCCTGATAGTTGTTTTGTGGAGGTGATATAGAGTTAATTTTTTATTTGGTGATTATCGACACAAACTCTATTCACCCTCCTCTAGAGTTGCCTACACGTTATTTCAATTGGTATCAGAGCGAGGACTTTATTGTCAGGCTTAACATCCTTAGAGTAGATCATTGTTTATTTGTGTATGGCATCCTCCTCCGATAAAGAGGGTTTTACTTCTAGTAGCATAGACAATCATGTTTCTTCTAAATGCAAGAAATGTTGTAAGTGGAAAGCCATGGCTAACCAATCCTTAAAGTTTGCTAAGGCTTTTCATTCTACAAATGAAGAACTTTCAGAAAAGGTTATTCATTTAGAAGAATCTAATGAGTTTTTGAGAAATGAAAACAATGACTTATTATCTAGACTTGACTCTCAAAACTCATCTTGTGTTTCTTTAAAGAGTTTGAATGATTCTTTAATTTTGAAAATCAAATCTCTTTCCTCATCAATAGAAGTTCTTAAGAAGCAAGCACATGAGCTAAATCATTTGCATGATTCTTCTATTGACTCTTTAAAGAAACAAAATTATAATTTTATTTCTAGAATTGCTTTATTTGAAAAAGAGAATTATGCTTTAAATGCTAAATTTGATTTTCTTACTTGTTTGCATAATGATTTACTATTAGAACATGATATTCTTAAGACCAAATCCATGCATGCTCACTCTAGAGATATTTATCATTCTAGTATGTCACACGTTCATAATCATGCTCATTCCGATACATGTGCACACACTAGTATTAGGTGCTTCTATTGCTCTCGTATTGGACATATGAGTGTAACTTGTCCTATTCGTAGGAGTTTCTCTACCAATGCTAGAGTAAATAGTATATGGGTTCCTAAAGCTAACAAATATGGATCCAAGTTTATTTGGATTCTAAAGTCTTCGCCTAATATTGTAGGTGGAGCTACTTGTATCAGGACATAGCACCGAGGAAGCGTGTTGGTGGTTGCAAAGCTTAAAGGTCGTCTTCCAAGCAATTGTACCAACACAAGTATGGCCACTAGAGCCACTTTGGTAACATGCTAAACGATTCTCTTTTGGCGTATATTTGTAGAATCTAGCATGTTTCTCTTGATGTCTTGCTACTAGCTCACATTGATATCCTTTAGTTGCTTATTATATAAATCAATGTGAGATATAATACTAGCATGCTTAGTTAATTTATTATTATTATTTCTTTTATCTAGTATGACTAGTTACTTAGCTTAAATGATTAGTTCACACTATGTAGTTTATCCCTCATTTTCTATTAGTGTGACACATTTAAATATGCATGCTCGCTATTCTTTGTCTTTATAAAGCATGTATATCACTCTAGTTCATAGGAGCTTGATTCTTGAATTTTGTTTTAAAGTTTGACTCTCCATTTTTAAAGTTTTGAGATAGTTACTTCTTGCCGATTTGTATTTAATATGTCATATTTATCTTAGTTGCTATTTGTGAATATATGTGCTTAGCACAAGCTACTTATAATTTGATAAGTATATACATATACTTTTTTTTAATTTTGTGCTTGCATAATATCTTCATTATCAATTCTCATATTTTATTTTGATTATCCTCTTGAGAATCAATTATGTCTTTGCCTAATAAAGTTTATTTATACATGACTATACTTATCTCCATTTCTATGTAGATCATGTATTTATTATATTGACATCTATTTTTGTATAAATATCTTTATGTGGGCATATGAGATGAGCTCAAGTTTCATATTATTTTGAAGAGTATTTATTCATACTTATGCTTACCTTATAATTTAGCTATTGATTCTTTTGACCAAATTTGTGTTATCTCTACTTGAATCAATTAGCTTATTCCTTAAAGTCTTCTTTTGTTGATATCTTATTGGCTTTTATTTGTTGACTTTATGGATACATACCTTTTAATTGATTTTTGATCTTTTTATATATGCCTATTTGTGATATATATGAATATATTAATGATTTTCAACTTCTGATATTTATTTGTTTTACTTCTTCAAGTTAGGATGTTGAGATAAAATGTTTATTAGTGTCTTGTTATTGACTTTTATGGAAGTTCTTTTAAGAATTGCTTGGTTTTGTGCTTTACCTTACTTGTTGAAATCATCATATTTATTTTGAGTATGAATCTTCTATATATTTATTTCCATAATGTGTATTATAAATATTTGTTTTGAAAATATTCTTAGCAAATTTTGATGGTCATTCTTTGATTATTATTTGGGTATTTACCTTTCTTATACTTAGGGTTCTTGGATTTTGATGTTGTTTGATGATACTGCATATATTCCTTTAAATCTAATTTCTTAAAAGTAAAGAACATTTTGGGAATAAGCCAAAAGGGTCCTTCTGTCATACAGGTGTAAATAGCCTGAAGCGATACGGTGCACTAGTCTTCGGACTACCGCTAGCTGGGAACCGGCCCCTACAGCTAACCCAAAGTGATCAACACTTTATAGACTTAAGATTTATTAAGGTCTACTTGCAACCATTATCTAGTTCTGGATCCACCCCTAAGTTCCAGAATACTTCATCATATCTAGCCGTATATTTGAGCTATAAATATTTTATTATTATTGCCCAATGATATTTTGTAGCACATGAGAATACATGTAATTAATATATCATACTGCTCATGTCTTTAGCTACTGTGGGTTGAACCTTTACGTTGAGATTTTCTATTTCTAGAGAATACACTTTCAAAATGGCTATAATATTTTGCATTCTCTAGATCAATCTATTATTTCATTATCTTGGGTTAATCTCAATACTTGGCAAAGAGATTTGTTCTATTATGTTTTCATGAAGATCTCTTTTGTCCTTTACTTGATGAGAGTCTAATTCATTTGCTATCTTATACTCTTATCCTTGCTTAACAAAGAGTATATAAATCATTTTGATAATTCAAAATATATTGCCCTTATTATGAACTCTATGCTTAAACATGTATCTTTAGTGTTAATGACTTAAGATTTAATGAGCACATTTATCCTGTTAATGGCCTACCTCATTAATCTTAATTATTTATGTAGCTTGCTTATTTACGATGTATTGATTAAGCTACATAATTTTTTTTCACTTTCACTCATCTAGCTATCTTCTTGAATTTCAATCTATATGTGATATGCTAGTTTACAAAAACAAGATTTATGAATTTTCTTGATGAGATTTGTATTCTATTTTAGATACATATGTTTGGTTTCTAAAATTAGTTTGACAAATTTTTTATTTAATCTTGTTTCCATTAAGGTTTGTGATTCATCGCTTTAACTTCCTTCCATACTAGTCATTGGAAAGCATCTCTTAAATTTCTCTCATCTTTTGAGTCATGATTTTATTATATTATCATTTCTTTGGAATAAAATTGCAATCATTTAAATAAGATTGACTCTTTTCTATATTTTCCATTGATTTGTTTATATGATTTTTAGATGGGATTTATGACGGATCATAATTATTTATTGGTTTACTTTATGAATGATCCTAATGATATGTAGTCCTATATTATCTAATTATGTGGTTATCAAGTTAATTTATTACTCTACTTTGACTACTCATAGATTATCACATATGCTCTTTGCTATTTGAACTTCATTGGTTTCTCATTGTATTATAGCAAGGTTGGATTATTACCCGTTGATGGGTACATATGTGGTAAAATATACATAGTCCATGCAAAGCAATAAATTGGTTGATCATTTCTTAATTAGATAATCATGGACATGATATTTGAGTTTTATTTTTTTCTTATTCTTGAACTATATTTTGACTTTCATCATGATTGATTTAATTCATGGACATGACATTTGAGTTTTATTTTTTTGTAATTTTTGAGCTATATTTTGACTTTCACCATGATTGATTTAATTGACTTTGTTCCTTTCATGATGACATTTTTCTCGAAAGGTACCATGCATTGAATTTAATTGACTTTCTTCCTTTCATGATGACATTTTTCTCAAAAGGTAACATGCATTGATCTATCATATTTCAATATGATATTCTTCTATATAGGTTAGTGTATGTCATCTTTTGATTACATGTGCTAAATTGAAATATTCTTTTGATTTCTCATCTTTAGTAACTATTAGTGGATATATCTTCTTGACTAAAGATGATATTTTTCATTCTATGACATTTTTATAGCCTTATATCATTTTTCATGTCATAAGTTATCATTTTATAGACGTTTTTATAGCATTGAGCAAGGGAGAGAAATCAATAGTTGATTTACCCCTAGATCTTGAAGTTATCATTTTTTGCTATGAGTGCTTTGGAACTAGATACGCATATTTTAAGGGGGAGCAAATAAAGTGGTTCAATTCATTTATACCCTTTAATATGTTGTATACGTAGTTCATCATTGACCCATATTTTTAGTGATTGAGGTTATGATACTTTTATTTTGTGAAAAGTTTATGAGAGTATATGTAATTGTTTTCATCATATTATCTCTCTCTTTTATATGAGTCATCTCGTTAATATTAACTTTCATATCTTATCTTGATGACTATTGTGCTTTCTTTGATTTGGCTTTCCTTGTATGCTTAATTGATTTGACTTTCCTTGTTGAGGACTTACCCAAAATTCATTATTTTATCTATATTGATAATAGTTTGAGGGGGAGCATTTACGTCGATTGAATTTCTCTTTCTCAAATATTTTTCTCCTTTACCTTCATGTTTATCTAAAGGGTATTCATATAGCATGATAAGGTAATTGAGTTCAAATGCATGAATTTTGTATAAGCAAATAGTTTTGCAAATAATGAGATCATTTTATATCAATTGCTCTATTTTACATTGATCATTCCTTTATTTTGTTTCACTATTTATCTGTGGACAATTGTGACTATCAAAGTTTCATTGATCAATGTTTCAAGTTTATTTATTTTAATTAATATTAAGTTTATATATTTCAATATTTCAATTGATATTTCAATTGGTATCTTTCTTCTTTGATATCTATTATTTACAATTATCTAATCCCCATGGTTTTCGCCTGAAGTTTTTTTTTATATAATTCTCTTCCAAACCTAGAGCAATATTTTATGTCATACTATGTTTTTGGATGACTTTCATGGATTTCATGTTGGTAAACTGTCTATTGATTAATTTCAAATTCTTTTAGTTTTACCAACTATTTGTGTTTTGCCAAGCTCTTCTCTAATTTGGCACTCTATATTTGGTATGTAGTTTCTATACTTGTCTTTACATACTTCTCCCATTGTTCCTCATTTAGTATATCTTGATCATGATTGTCTATGCCTTCATCCTTTACTTATGTTTGAGTTCTCTTATTACGGAGGAGCTTATTTTTTTTTTGATCATGTCAAAGGGGGAGAAATAAGTTTAAGTTAGCACACCATCTTCTAGTAATATGTGTTTATTAGTGATACATGAATCTATCGTATCAGTCTTAAACTTAACCGATTTGCCATAATCAAAAAGGGGAAGATTGTTAGCCCAATGATTACATCGTGTTTTTGAATATGGCTAATCCGTTAAGTTTAACATAATGATGTCACTAATATTCATATACTCACTATCATGTTGCTGCTTAAACTTAGCATTGTCCTAATTGTCCTATATCATATTGCCATGCTTGTATCATACAGCAACATATTTTGCTCGCCTAACATGTAGACAAGCAGTAAGCATGATCTAACATGATCAAACCAGGTCATAGGCAATGAAGAATTAATGATGGACCAAAGACGGCGTCATACAAAAAGATTTCTCCGAACCGCCTAGCGACCTATCCGGGGCCTCGCATCGGGGGTTCCGCTGCCCGGTCAGCGGACAGGGTCGAGGGGGCAGCGCCCCCATTCGGGGGTTCGGGGGCGAAGCCCCCGAAAGGTATTCAGATTTCCAGATCTGTTTATCTTTGGACGACCGCTGTCAAGGAAAAAAACGTCTTCAGGACTGCTCAAATATCAGAAGAAATGCGTCATCAAAGGGCTCTTAGTTTTTCTATTTGTTCCAAGCCTGTAATCTTCAATTTATTGAGTCTAGGAGAATGTGTACATTGAGTCGTACTGAGTCATCTCAACCCCTAGACATATCTCTCCAAGCTCTACCATACAAATAGACCAATTCTTGAACCAAGCCCAAGCTCCACAAAGCCCAAAAGCCCAAAGGCCATTCTGCCACCTAGAAGGCAGAGTTCGGGCCGAACTCTGCCCCCACACAGAGTTCGGGCTGAACTCTGTCCCCGGATTTCCAAGAACTGATTTTTAGGGTTACCAATTGCTAGCTGGTACAACGGCCATATTTTTGAATTTTGAGGACAGAATTCTGGCCGAATTCTGCCTCCCCAGGGTAGTATAAATAGAGCTTGAATTATTTCATTTCAAATCATCTCTTACCTTCAAATATTTAAGCTTTCTAAGCTCTACTTCTCCAAGCCTAATTCTTCCATATCTCCTAATCCACAACTCTCCTTAGCCCAAGGTGCTCAGTGCGATATTAGCTAGAAGTTGTGTGCAAGAGTGAAAGAAAAGTCATTTGGACAATTCCAAGTTTCGCCACCTGCGAATCTGTAAGAAGTTGGCGTGCTCTTCTGAGTAAAGGCACGTGGTTGTACACTATTTCATAAATAGTGGATTTTAATCCTGAGCTAGAGTTCTCAGGCCTGGACTAGTCCTCCACGAGGAAAACCAGGTTAAAACTGCTGTGTCTGCGAATGCTCTTCTGGTCTTTATTTACTTCCGTATTTTTCTCTAATTTATTTACTATCTTGATAGTTGTTTTGTGGAGGTGATATAGAGTTAATTTTTTATTTCGTGATTATCGACACAAACTCTATTCACCCCCCTCTAGAGTTGCCTACACGTTATTTCAAGATGTCCTATGACTATGACGCACATGAGTAAAGGCAAATTCGAAATGAAGTTAGAAGGACCCTACATTATAAGCAAAGTTTTCTCAAACGGAGCTTATCAATTGACTGGTATGGATGGTCGAGTCGCCATGATGCCTATCAATGGCAAATTTTTCAAGAAATACTATGTATAAAAATACAACAGCACAAAAACCAGAATGTAAATGAAATTCCTTTTATTGCAATAGTTCAAACAGAAGAAAATACAAAAAATCAACAAGGACCAGAGCCTTCCTGATCGAAGACAAATTTTGCAAGAAGCTCGAATACATTATTGTTGGATGACACCAACAATTCACACGCGGCTTTCCTCAGAGCTTCTTCTTCGACGGTGTAAACCCCTGTCCTGAATTTATATTTTTAGTAAATTTATTTTTTTATTTTGGACCCACGATAGTGACTTTTGAATTTGTAGATATTTCTAAATAAATATCAAAAAGGGTTATTGTAAGGGAGTTGTAAATACAGATTTTGTTAGAGGGCTTAAATTGAAAACTGTTGATTTTAAACTTTCCCAACGGCCTCTATAGCAGATAGGATCGATTATAGATTCAAATTTCCTCCTAGCACATCATGTAGAGCCTAAAAATCAAGTTGTGCCATGTTTTTATCACCCAACAATCAAATTGTGCCCCAAAACTCAAACTGCGCCACTGATTATGTTGCGCCTGACATCAGACTGTGCCTAATCTACATTGCGCCCAAGCCTACGTGGCGTCTGACATTTTATTGCCATCATTGCCTGACGACACTGATAGTTGACAGCACAGTAAACGAAGAAAATCTCTTCGAATCCCTCAAAATGTGCCGTTCGAGGAGATTTAATTGACAGTTGTCCTGCACATCTTGTGAGTTGCGCCTAGGCGCAATCTAAATAAATTCCTTAGCTGCACCTAGGCGCAATCTGAACAACTTCTTCTCAAAAGTTGCCACGTGCCTAGGCACAATATGGATAAAGTTGTTGACTGAAGCTCGCGCAACCTGATATAGTTGAGACAACTTTCATTTCTAAAGCAGGATGACGTGGCACACATGCCACTAATCTCTCAAAACGTGTTCACTACTCAGTACATGACCACGCGCATCTCAATCACATGATGTCACACGTCTAAATACAGTTAGTACACGATTGAAGAACTGAATGAAAGTTGGCACAACATAAGGTTGGCGCAACCCAATGTGGCGCAATCCAGCCTCGTGCACATCAGAATAACTGCTAAAACAGTTATTTCCAGAACTCTATAAATAGAGTTTCCAATCATTGTCAAAGGATCACAGAGATCAAGTACTCTTACAAAATTGCTGCTGCATTCTCCAGAGGCTCTAGTCTTCAAGTTCACATAGTCCAAGGGATAAAGTAATCATCTTCTGATCAGATTCCTACAGTTGTATTTCCCTAGAATTCAAATTGTACTCTTGTACACTTTTCTAAGTTTGTTATAAAACTTTTTGTTTTTTGTAAACAAAATGGCGACTCTGCTGGGGAGGACTTTCTCCTCCGATGAGAAGGTGACAACTCAATGTGATGCTGCGTCGATCGGCAAGACGCAGAAGACTTTGGTTGTTCAAGTCAACCAGACAGCCTATGAAGATATGATTAACAAGAAAAGCAAAAGCGCACTATGGCTATCACCAAGAACAAGACTGTGTGGCTATTCCTTCCTCCAATTCTCCAGTTCTGAACTTGGAGAAATAATGTTCTAGTGCCAAAACTAGACAGAACAAAGGAAAAGGCCTTGTTACACTTCCTCAACTGGCGCAACCTGTGCCTAAGATGGTCCCACAATAAAACAGAGGGAAACGCTTCTTAGCTAACCCTCTACAAAATAAAGGAAAGCACCCTTTGGTCTTTTCTCAAACTTCTCTAGTCTATGACTCAGAGGAAGATATATCAGATTCCATTCCTTTAAACAGAAGTCTTCAGATCTCTGCTATGGAAAGGAATACTGATCAAAGAGGTATCTTACCTACCCCTATGGGGACTGCTCAAGATCTTCCAACATTGTAAATCTCAAGATCCAAGCAAGGAAAGTTAATGGTATCTCATACAGAGACACCCGGAGCAGAATTCTCTGATTTACGCGCTTATTTCAATAGGCGTCAATTAATATCAACTTCAATGAAACGCAAGAATCCTATGCCAAAGGCCAATCTGTACCAGAAACAAAATTTTAAAAATAAGGATCCAATCACTTATGCTAATGAGTTAAGTACCTCTTTGTACACTCAGGGAACTAAACCTCTGAAGAATATGAGGCATGTTCCTAACATCATTAAGAAATATATTCCTCCGACTTCTTCTCGTCCGATAGTCGTAACTGATCTCCGAGAACGTCTTACACAAAGATGGAAGATCACAGGGATGTCTCCTTCACCTCTAAATCATTCTTCAGATCGCCACTGCCTTCATGAAGTGGTCATCAAGTGTTGTTGCCAATCAGCTAAACGATCTATCTTCGAGCGTTTGAACTATGTTTCAACTTCTGAACCTATAATGGAAGATGAAGACGAGCCGTTATATGCTTCTGTCAACATGACTTTCTAAGGCGCTGGGGGTGGGAAACGTCCAAGACGTAATGCGTCCCGTAATCCCAGTCAGCAATACTTAGACCGGATTCATGCATCCAGTGAAGGTGTTTTTCAATACACCAGATCAAGAAATCGAAATTTGAACCAAGGTGTCTTTAATCAAGAAGATCTCCTCATCGCTCATCTGGAAGAGGACTCTTTTTCTGAGTTTGATGCAGATAGTGAAAGTTCTGAACAAACTATCTCGTCAATAGTAGCAAGAAAAGTGACAGCATATACCATTACAGAAGATTAAGATGCCTCTACATCAACCAGTCAGGAGTAACGAATGGCTGTATTGGAAGATAAATTGAAGACCATAGCTGAAATGGTCACAAGTATGCATCCTATAATCGTGGCCCAACATGCAGTGCCACCGGTTATAAATCCTACTACAAATCCAGAGCTTATAGCATCTTCTGTACCTGTTAGTGTTAGTCTGGGGGTACCATCTCCTCAGGTTGCTTCTGTTACCAATTAAAGGTGGTCCCAGTCAGTCTGGTGCTGGGGGTGGTAATTACCACGATGTTCCTCCTCCTAACGATTCTAACTAGCCTACCAATTTCCAGACACTAGGGGATGCTAATGAGGCTGTGAATCTTTTACGCACCCACTTTGAAGCCTTCAAACAGAAGGATAGTCTATAAAGACTTGGCATAAAACAACCTTATCCTACAGAATGGAAGGAAGTTCCATTCCCTCCTAAATATAAGCTTCCAACCATTATGTTGTTTGATGGTAGCACTTCTCCAAGTCAGTATATCAATCACTTTGAAGTGATGACTGACCAATTGCAGCCAAATGATGCTCTCCTTACCAGAGTGTTCGTCGGTTGTTTAGCCGGTACAGCATACGACTGGTATCGTAGCTTGCCTGATGGATGCATAACTTCTTTTGCTGGTTTCAAGCAAATGTTCTTGGAACAGTTTTATGAGGGAGTCAACGACATGATGATGTCTGCCCTCATTAAGATTAAACAAAGACACAATGAATCCACATAGAGTTTCATTAAAAGATTCTGCCGAGAGGCACTTAAAATGCCTTTAGGAACTCCATCTGTTGTAACAATAGACACTTGCAAATCAAACTTGTTGCCTATTATCCGCATGTGGACAGGATCAACACAATTTCAAGATTAGCCTTCTTTCATTGTGAATGCCAAGGCGACAGAGGTCAGTGCTAAAAAATTCAAGCAGTTAGGAGTTCAAATGACTCATCCTAACCAAGATAAACATTCTACACCCAGTGGTAATAATCGCCAAAACAACCGCAAGGGTAAAGAAACATTGGCCATCAATCTCAAGGGCAAGGAGTCATTAGCTGTTAATGTTGCTCAGACGGCACCCACTCCATCAGTACCACCACATAAAGCACCTCGTCCAAAAGAAGAGTATTCTTTTGATGAAGATGATACTTTAAGCATCTTTGATTGCTTAATTAAAAGTAATAAGCTTCAACTGCCAGAGGCAAAACGGCCAGATGAAGTAGGTAAAACTGATTACCCTAAATATTGTGTTTATCACAGATTTATAGGGCATCCAACCAGAGCATGCTACGTGCTCAAAGGCAAAATTCAGGAGATGGTCAACTCTGGAGCGATTACCCTCCAACAAGATTAAAAGACTGTGACGGCCAATGTCGTCTCTGTACAGTTTGGTGATTTTCCACCACAACTAGTACAAGATGGTATTGTTCCTATCCCGAGGGCTACTCTCGAGATCGTGAATCTCCTACCTCCATAAAATGAGGGTCTTGTTCTATTATCAACTGATAAAGGAGAAATCATGTGGATTCATCCTGATCTGGTAGCAGATTTCGAAGCGCCTTCTTCTTCCACTCAAAAGAAGCGCTACAAAGCTAAATCTAAGAGCTGCAACATGGTATCCTTTGAACCTGTAGCTGAAGAAGAAATTCTAATTGGCACTAGATCTGGAAAACCTTATCTTCGAGAATATTCCAAAAATCAAGAGAATCCAATCTCATCTCCTGAGGTTCCTCCTACAACATCTGCTCCTGCTGAAAATATACCATCTACATCCTCGCCGATAGTGGAATCAACTCCTCCTAAACCGACATCAGCAGACAAGGGAAAACAACCTGTCCGTTTTGACAAAGCATTGAAGAAGTCCTCATCTCTTGGACTTGAAAAGCCATATAATTTTGACATATTGGCTCAACTGGTCAATACTCCAGCAAGATTGTCAATCTTCGAACTCTTACGTCTCTCAAAAGAAACTCGAGAGACATTAAGTGAAGCTTTGATGCAGGCCAATGCTTGTCTCATTTTTCTCAAAAAACCTGAAAAGGAGCCAGTCAGCTGTGCACATTGTCATAGTATATTTGCATTAAGGCTTAACATTACTTTCACATAAGATGACATGCTTTTAGAAGACAATCGTCATGATCGTCCTCTCTATTTTACGGGATATGTGGACACCATAAAAGTCGATCGCATTCTGATTGATCCAGGGTCTGTTCTTAGTATCATACCGAAGTCTTTGCTGGATGCTTTGAAGATCCCAGTACATAATCTTTCTACAACTATCACTATCATCTTTGGGTTCAATCAAGGAAGAAGTTAACCTTTGGGGAAGATACGCCTGAAACGTCAAATTGGCAATCTTCGTACAAATATGACTTTTTATGTAATCGATAATCATGGTTCATATAATGCTTTGCTGGGAAGACCATTCCTCCATGAACACAATATTGTACCTTCTACTCTCCACCAATGTTTCAAATATGTGGATGGTAATGGAGAAGTATAAAAAGAGGTTGCAGACCTAAATCCTTTCAAAGGAGTTGAAGCGTGCTGCAATGACTCTCGCATGTACAAGGACAAATTCATGAAAGTGGTACTGGCAATGGACATAGATGAAGAACAGAAAGGTGTACCAAATAATACTTTAGTGATCCCTGTCAAAGGACGTACTTCCTGTCCTCAGTCTTCTAAACCATTGACTATATACCTTCCTTCCCACGAGAAGCAGCCACCTGGTAATAGTCAGGAACAAAGGGAGCTCACCTCTTCTGAGCCGCTTGTAATCGACCTTCGTTGTAAGAAGCCCCCTCCTTCTCCTCGCTCTTCTTCTCCCCTCTTGTCATCAATTTGACTAAGCCTGCTAAGGCTAAAGGTCCTGTTGTAAATGATGATATAAAAATCAATAAAGCATCTCCTTTGCAGTGTACTGATGTCTCTTACTATACTCAATGTTATTTGGATATGTTAGATAGCTTTAAACCACTTACAATAGGAGTCGTGTCATCTCTACGAAATGTAGTATCATTGGATTCAATACAAGAATTGTACTTCTTAGTACTGTCTCGAAAGAAAGATGAGAGGCCCATACTTTTTAATAAAAGAGAAGAACAAAAATTCATGCTCTATAATGATAATAGAGATGATACAGGAAGACTACAATTACGTCGCTATAGTCCACAATCCAAAGCAACCATCCGTAAAATGGGCTATAATTTCAGAACAGGTCTCAATAGCGGCAAAGGAAGACGAACTCCCTTTCGTATTTCTGTTCAAAAAGGAAAATCACAATAATATTACAGTAAATCGAAGCAGGGTTTTGGCTATACTTCACCACTTCCAACTCCAGAACCTTCTGAATCTGATGAAGAAGAACGATCTAACTCCTCTGATTCTATTTTATGGGATTCTGATACCAGCATTGGTTATGTTCATCGGATAACAGTATCTTCTAACATGGTGTGTCACGACCCGTACCCGGATTAGGGGCACGAGCACGTGGTTACGTCCAGCCTACGCCGTAGAATCGGCGATAGAACGCTGTATAGGTCGTCTACAAAACTATACTAAACAGTAAAAAGATACATGTACAGTATATACACTCTGAATGGAGGGGACATAGCAATATAGTCTCAATCACAAAAGCAAACTAGGATAGATAGCACGAAATGGAAATATATTAGATATGAAAATAAAAAATGAGTTCAACATCCAATATACTAGAGAGAAACAAACAACATCACAGAGTCACAAAATATAAATATAGGCTACTACAGTCTAAAACAAAAGCTGGATCATAGTCCAGGCAAGCCTAACTAAGCTAACTACTCTGGGAGTATAAAATCTAGTGGCTCAACTATCAGGCCACAGTCCTGGCCTAAGTCTCCATTTGTCTCGATCCCATAGTAGGTCGAGCAGCCTGCCTCAGAAATATCTGTAATATGTCAACGGTATCCTGTCAGGAAAATAAGCAAATACAAATACTAACAGCAGTTCCATATGAATTGACAAATTCTATAAGAGACAATATAATAAAATATAAAACAAAGATATTGGATGACGTGGGAACCATTCGAAAGCCGAGTTACAACCCTTAAACCAAACAAGGACCGGGGTTGTAACCCTTCTTCCGAACAGAACTAAGTCTCCAATCAAGGTACAGCATAAAGGCATGTCGAGCATGTGAGTAAATGAATATCATAGCATGATGAGAAAGTACAGAAAGTAGAACTGAGCAGGATATAAGATACGATAAATAAATGTAAAATGTGACTTGAATTATTAGAGCGCTATGTGACCGGCTAGGAAATCAGAATCAGGTTATCCACTTGGCCCGACAATCACACGGTGTTCTCACGAAAAGTCATGCCGGCCAACCTGGATAACAAGCACACGGAGGAATCTGCTATACCCTACGTGAGATGAGAGTGGCGCAAGCAAAATAGTGACAAGGGGCTTTGATCACATAACCCCTAATAATTCCCCCATCCCCGAATAGTATAATGGATCTGGATATGACACGTCATGACACGGGATTCCATAAGAGGGTAGCAAGTCCCCTTAGAAATCAGTGTCTATATTAATACACGGAATAAGACAGAAAATATACTAATATACCACAAAAAATCTAGGAACAACATCCCATGTCATGATCCAACATATACTAGTCAGTGAACTATCGTGACCAGAAATTGAGTAAGACACTACAACTGAATCGGATATAGCAGATATCAAGATAATGAAAACTATCAGTAAATGTACTCGCCTGTGGTCCTGAGCTGATAAGGTGAACATACGCTCAGAGTAATCATAGACCTAAAGATGAGACACTACAAGTCAAAACATGGTTTAATAATGAAAGGAAAGCTAATCTAGTTATGATATGCAAGTCTAAGTCAAAACTAGGTTAAACTAAGTTACACCAGCTAAACTAGGTCACACTAGATCATACTGAGCCAAACTGGGTCACACTAGCACAACTAAGGTCAAACAAGGTCACAGGAAGTCAATCCAAGTCAAACTAGGTCAATCTGGGTCAAAGGTTGACTTACAGTTGACTTTTGATCAAAAAGTCTATTATGGTCAACATTGAGTCAACCTTGGGTCAACCCTAGGTTAAATAAGTCAAATATTTACTAACAGTTGATTTTCAGTCAACTGGTCAACTCTGGTTTGGTTTCGGTCAATTCTAAGTCAAGTGTTGACTTGAAGTTGACTTTCAGTCAAAAAGTCAACTCTTGGTCAACGGAGGTCAAGACTAGCCTAAACTACCCTCATCTAGTCATTATCTACCAAGATAACCTATTTCTAATCCCATCTAGCAATAAGAAACCCAATACCTTACATTACCCAATACCCCCTATATTTACCTTTACAAGGTATTCCCGATACCTTGCCCATTACAAAGGAAACCCCTCTAGATCTCAGGATACTAGCCTAGGCTTTTAAGGGTAACTAGATACTATCCTATCTAGGGTTTACCAACCAAGAAATCTGGGTTTTCTAGACATCTAGTTCATCTAATGGTCATGTTGGTTATTTCAACATTACCTTAGGGTATCGTCATGATACGCTATGGTATCTTGAGATACCATACCCTACTCTCTACCAACCTTCCTAGTTCACTCTTCCACACTCTCCTAATGTCTAGGTTAGCCACTCTAACTAGTCTTCTAGGATACTAACCTAGTTAGGATACTAACTTAACCAACTCACTACTAACACTAACACAACATCAAGCTAACACCAACACTAACTAAGGGTTTATATAGGCTTCTAGTGGATTAATTTGTAGGGCATACTTGTATGTAGGAGTTTTGGAATAATGGATGCATGAGTGAATGGTTGAATGAATGGATATGATGTGTATTGATATGTGAATGGAATGATGAAATGAAAATGGAAAAAATGAATGAATGAGAGGATGAATGAAATCATGGGAGGATGAATGATTGAAAGTGTGAGTGAATGAAGGGTGTATGAATTGAATTTAATGAAAGAATGAATGTATAATGAATGAAAGAATGAAGGGAAAAGTGGGGGAAATGAATGGTAGAATGTGTGAATGAGGTGGTTTATTTAGGGCTGAATGTGGCTGTCAAATGGGGTGCTCATAGGGGCTAATTTGTTGGGGGTTTAGTGGACTGTTAAGGGCTGTCCTAGGGGGCTGTCAAGTGGGTGAATTAGGGCTAAGTGTGGCTGAATGTAGGGGCTGCTATGGACTGAATATAGGGCTGAACATAGGGCTGTCTCCCCCCTATAACCTGCTGAATTCAGCAGAAACATGCTGCTACCAGCAGCCTATTGCTGCTACAGTGCTGCTGCCATGGGCAGCAGCCTACTCCCCCTTTTCACCACCATCAAACACCACTACAAACACCACTACAACCACCACTACAACCACCACTCTCTCTATATCTAAATCTCTATATCTCTCTCAACTCTCTAATACTCTCTTACTCTCTCTAATATCAAAACTCTACTCTCTCAAGCTCCACACACACACACACTTACATATTTACATATCCACACACACACACACACACACACACACACACACACACACACATATATATATATATATATATATATATATATATATATATTTATATATATATATATATATATATATATATATATATATATACATAAAAAAATATACATATATATGAAAGTATAGAAAGACACATATACATATAAATATATAACCATGAAAAAATATATATCTAGATTATGATACATTATGATACAAACAAGATAACATTAAGAACAACACCATCACATCAAAAAATCTGAGATTAAAATAGGAACATTCATTAAATCAAATCACAATCACATGAAGTGTCCAATATTGGGGGTTTCCCACATGGACACAAAGCACAACAAAAAGGACACTCCTATGACCTCCAAATGGACACGAAATGGACACAAATAGAGATACAACCATGACGGTCATTCCTACGGGTTCAAAATATTCCTATATGCATGTAGGGGTGGATTAGAGGAGAGATTATACCTTCCGGGAGAGAGATTCCAAGAGAAACCCTTCCGATACGACACCGACACGAAGTGGCCTCCAAATGGACACAAACCAAAGCTAAATCCTCCCAAACTTGGCTAGCACCCTCTATCCATGAAGTAGAGGAGAAATGAAGAAGATTTGGTAGAAGAAATGATTGATTTGGAGATGAAATCAATGTGAACCTTCTCTAAAATTTGGAGAAGAACAAGAGAGAGAAATTTGTGGATAAGAACAAATGAGAGGATGACTCCACCCCTTCCTATTGTGGCCGGCCATCCCTGGCCATGTGTCCCCATTTGTAAATATCAATAATACCCTCCACTTACTCAAATGAATTAAATTAGGAAAAGGCTTTAGGTTGAGGCTAAATTAGTCATGTTTTAAGTCTCTAATCAACTAAACCTATTCATGAAAAATTAGTCTAACACATTAACTAAAACATATTATCATGTGGGCCATGCCTAACTAATGAGTGGGTCCCACTAGAGTAAAACTAATCCGGGTCCCCGTTACAAGTCAGATTGAGCTGAAATTCGAACCCGACTCAAATAACCCCAAAACAATATCATAAATAATAAAATAAATTTCAAAAATATAAAATGACAAAAATACCCCTGTTCCTGAAAACTCGGGATGAAAAATCTATCCACCTTAAAAAAAATTTCGTCCTCGAAATTAAAATAAAGCAATCACAGAAAATACATGCAGAAAACAAACCCTCTCGAATACTTCCAAAAAACAAAATTTTAGCAAAAATAAAATCTCTTAAGGCACAACAACACTTGCAAATAAAAACTGTTACGTGTCCGACACGGACACGAAATATAATGAACATTGTTCGTATTACGTATTTTGGTATACGTGCACGTATTTAGACCCGTATTGCATGTCTCCTTGTTTGGTTCGGCCCGACTTGACTTGGTTCGGCTTGGTTTTGCTTGGTTCGGTTTTGCTAGATTTTATGTGAACCAAACCACTCCCACCTACCACCACCCTTATCATTAAATATCCCACCAAACATTTCTCTCTCCACATTAACTTTCTTCTTCCCCACCATTACTTCTCCACCAACCTGAGAGTGGAAGGTTTAGGCAAGTACATCTTGCTTCATGGAGGAATCCCACTTTTATTGTTCCATTATCTTTCTCATGTATTTCTAACCCACTTTAGTACTTAGCATTTTTTATTTTCATGGTTAAATTCTTGTAAATCTAGCTTTGTGGTATTTTCGGTTTCCAAGAGTTTTGAACTATCAAACTTGCATATTTTTGCTAGTTGATGGTTCCATGTTGTAGAGAATTCCATTTTACCCAAATTTGACCTGCGGAATTTTGCTGAGCCGCATGAGCATTAATTGTCTTGGCCGTATGGCCAATTAAAATTATGTTGGCTATTGGCCAATTCCTAGCCGCATAAGCATTTGCCAAATCGCTGGCCGCATGGCCAATTATTAAATGAGCCGTATGGCTACTTTTTGCATGCATCAGCATTAGTATTTAATGCATGCATTTACTTTTGTATGCATTAGCAAAGTGTCAGTTTGCAAGCAGTAGCTTGCAAAGCATGCAAGCTTATTCAAATGGCCGCATGGCCATTTTTAATAAATGGCCTGCCATTGCATGCAACTGTTACATTCCCCTTTTTTTAGCAATTGCTTTTGGCCAGCTAATGTGAGCCGCATGGAATCAATCCATAGTGAGCCGCATAGGCCAACACCAATAGTGAGCCGCATGAAGGCATGCATGTAATATTCAATGCATTATTTAATACAATGTTAGCATACGTACAAAAGAATCATGCATGTGTTAGCTTTCTTAAAGGCATGCATTATTCAATGTATTATTTAAATGCATTGTTAGCATTAGTACAGAATCATGCATGTGTTAGCTTTCTTTAAGGCATGCATTATTCAATGCATTATTTAAATGCATTGTTAGCATTAGTACAAAAGTTTCGTACATGTGTTAGCTAGCGTAGCTTTCTTTAATGCATGCATCATTCAATGCATTGTTTAATGCATTAATGCATACGTATAGCATGCTTGGCCGCATGGTCAAACAATTGGCCGCATAAGGAAAACTTATGTTGGCCGCATGCCATAATGCGCTTGGCCATTAAGCTACTTAATTGGCCACATGGCCTTATATATAATTAATATTGGCCGCATGGCCTCACGCAAACAATAGTTGCATACATGCATTAAAGTTGGCCATGCAACTTTATTGCATTATTAATATTCATGGCCACAATCTGTCAGCCGCATATGCATGCATACTTGGCCGCATGAGCAAATTGCTGGCCACATGTAAATGCCAATAGTGAGCCGCATATGGGAACGAAGTCAGCCGCATGCATATTAATGCATTATACTAATGCATGCAAGCATACATATAATATATATTAATATAATATATATTAATATAATGTATATTAACATATATTAATATAATGTATTATATTAATATAATATATTTAATGTATTAATGCATTATTTAATGCATTATATTAATGTATTTAATGCATTATATTGCATGCTTATATATTTTGCTCAGCCGTATATAGCCAAGTGACTGCTGGCAATTTTCCTGAGCCGCATGAGTCCTCCACAGCTCTTGTCCCTTCTAATATTTAATTATTAAATGTGTGCTTGTGCCAAATTAATTGTTCGCTGACACGATGGTGACCCGTTGTGGTGTACTTTTGACATGACGTGATAGTGGCCCGATGTGGCACACTTCTGACAATGGACATGACATGATATATATATTTTTTGAAGGCTGTTGCGACGGCTAGCATGTCATGATGAGATTGAATGGCCTGGATACCGTGTTTGAGTGTGTTTGTACAAATGGAACCGGTAATATTTGCATCATGTCTAGGACAGGGTCCCTGAGTACCACGGTCATGGGTACCTACTGTAAATGACTAAGACTAATAACTAGAATAATTCAGTAGTCATGAGAGATTTCCCCAGTTATAGGCGATCCCGTTATCCCGGCCACCATTGTGGGACTTGCAGCCTGCCGACGAGTAGGACACAAGTCCAAATTCACTGATATATGGAAAGAATGATGCACTGCTTAATGAACCCAAGTCGCCTGGATAACCTGGATCAGCTGCAAGGCTTGTGGCTGGAGGAACATCTCACTGCATGTTGTGATAACCCTAGTTAGCTAATGTAGAAAGCCGTAGTCACTGATTGGCCGGAAACGATTGTATGGTGTAGTTTCAGTGCTCGAGTATTGCAGGCTTGATCGCATGATTGTCACTTTTAACAATAAAGATCAGGGGCTAAGTTCTGCTCAGACGAAGGGTTACAACCCCGGTCCTTATTTGGTTTAAAGGTTATAACCTGGCTCCCGGAGCACTTCTGAGTCCTCTCTTCGTTTATTGTATTATTGTACCCCACGTCACGCTTGTAATGTTTTACCTTACCAATAGGAATTGGAGACGGAGTTCTATTCAAGTGAAGGGTTACAACCCCGGTCTTTGTTTGGTTTAAGGGTTGTGACCTGGCTACTTGAATGGTTCCCTCGTACTCCATTATGACTGTTGTTATTATTTTACTTCAAGTTCTTTAAACTGCTTTAATATATTTTTTGATGTGCTGGTTTTAGTTCTTAAGTGAAGCCTCCTTTGTGGCACTTGCTCTTTCTGGGATCTGACCCAGCTGGTTTTGTGTGGCCAGATTTTGGAGCAGCTTCAGAGGATCTACCGAACTTTCAGCCCGATGGTGACCACCAGGCGTAACCCGGGCAACGAGTGGGTTTATTTTTGGCTCTCCCACTCTATTGTAAAATTCTCATTTTGAGGCGTTTAGCCGACGAGCACCTATTAGCTCGTATTGTATACCTTATTATTGTCTGCCAACAGGCTGTAACATGATTGACAGATCCTAGGGTTAATCATGTATGATTAAAACTCTTGCTAGTCCTCACATTTTGTAACGACTAGCTTTATGATCAACTGAATATGTAATGTTTGGGATGCCTTACTATTGTATATTTGGTGATCTTACATCTTATAACTTTACTTGCTTGCTTGAGATTGAGACATTTAGGCTTGATATTGACCATAGGAGACTGATGGATTGTAGTTAACCCTCATATATCTAGACAGCCGTGACCGTATAGTGAGGTGAATTCTGTTTTATTATACGTAGCTGGCTATGTATGCCCCCGCTCTCCAGTATTCTGGTTCTGGGGCGTTACATGGTTTAAGTGGTGGCCCATGCAGGTCTTGTAAATCAAGATATGTGAGGGTTTATCGAATAGATGTCTCAATCAGCACTCGCCCTTGATCTCTGTCCGTACCTTCTAATCGCTGAGATTCTCGACCTGATCACATGCTTGTATCGTTGATCTGTCTTGGTCCTCCATTATTATTTCCTATGTCGTCTTCTTCAGCGGTATTATTCCTGGACCTGCCGATCAGCAAGGCGAAGCGCCTTCCGTGGACCGGCAGCAAGCAGAAGATCAGGCCCAGCACTCAGGAGCAGCCTCCTGGGTCTTGTCTTCCGGAGATCCAGAACCCCCAGTGCAGCCAGCCCAGCCTGCAGGGCAGGATGATGGAGCCTTGGTGGGACTTATCAGGGAGTTGCTTGCATCGCAGGATCGTCGAGGAGATGCCTTGCATCAGGCAGTGGCAGATACTCTGGACAGAGGTGTACATCATGGAAACCGTACAGCGAACAGTTTCAAGCGCCTGAACCCTCCATTCTTCGATGGCAGCGAAGACGCTATCGCTGCTGATGTGTGGCTTCAGGACACAGAGGTGATATTGGAGGCAGCGAAGAACCCAGAAGATGAGAAGGTGGCCGTAGTGCGCCTGCAGTTATTAGATCTAGCCCGCAGCTGGTGGGCGGTGCAGGCCGTTGGAGTAGTGCCGCCTATTGCTTGGGCAGTATTTCGTGAGAGGTTCCGTTCCAAGTACTTCGATGCGATGGCTCGGTACGATCTACAGACCAAGTTCACCAATTTGAAGCAGATGGACAGGACGGTCGATGGGTATGCGGCCGAGTTTTCCAGGCTTAGTCGGTTTGCTCCCACCTTGGTGGCAACCGAGTTCGATAGAGCCCAGCGGTTTCAGCAGGGACTCCACCTAGAGATTTTGCTGACGATGGAGCAGTTTTAGCATCAGACTTTTGATGCGGTATTGAGGGCAGCTAGGAGGCATGAGTATACTCCTAGAGGATTGTGGACAGGATTGGAGGTCGAAAGCGATCTTACGGCCAGATGAACCAGTCGTCAGCCCCAGCCCCGGCAGCTAGGGCTTTGACCATTAGAGCTTCGAGAAGGACAGCTTCAGTTATGTCGGTTCAACAATCAACACCGACGTATCCTCAGAAGCAGAAGCAGTCTTCCCCTATGGGCTGCTCTTCTTGTGGGAAGCCTGGGATTGTTGTTTCAGAATATTACAAGGCTCGAGGATTGTGTTTGCTTTGTGGAGTGCCAGACCACAAGGTAGGGTCCTGCCCATTCAGGACTGACTCATCACCAGCCAGGACCAGTTCATCAGTTAGGGACCAGCCCCAGTACCAGTCCAGCAACATTTTCCATCTCCGAGGCCATTACCGACGTAGACCCAAGCTTTTCAATAGAAAAGGCGTCAGCAGTATGCCCATACGCAAGTTCAGAATAGGCAGAGAGGATTCCAGCAGAGAGGACTGGTACCCAGAGGACATGGTCAAGTGTTGGCCTTGACCATGGGAGAAGAAGGAGTGGCACCAGATGAGGTAGTTGCAGGTACTATTCTCGTCAACACTTTTTCGGCTTCAGTGTTATTTGATTCTGGTGCATCACATTCATTTATGTCTGCATAATTTGCGACACGGATAGGAATGGAGCCCGAGTCGTTATCAGTAAGGCTCAATATACTTACTGGTAATGGTCTTGTGGGAGTAGATAGAGTATTTTCCTCATGTCGGATCGTAGTTATCGGTAGAGAGTTTTCCGCTAGGCTGATAGAATTCCCGATGGCCGATTATGATGTGGTCTTAGGGATGGATTAGTTGAGGGACCAGTATGCTAGGATAGACTGCCATATTGACAGAGTTGTTTTTAGCATTCCAGGCGAGCAAGAGTTTTCTTTCTCTCGAGGCGAAGTGGAACCTTCTCCTCCAGTATTGCGGATGGCCGTAGCAGCAGTACAGTTACCCCGGATAGTCGAGGAATTTCCAGACGTTTTCCCGAAAGAGCTTCCAGGAATGTCGCCAGAACGGGAGATCAAGTTCACTATCGACTTGATTTCCGGGACAGCACCAGTGTCAGAGAGAGTCTACAGAATGGTGCCGTCAGAATTGGAGATATTATACAAGATGATTGAAGAACTCAGGACCAAAGGATTCATTCGTGCTAGTGGATCGCCTTGGGGAGCCCTGATGCTTCTTGTGAAGAAGAAGGATGGTACATCCAGATTATGTGTTGACTATCGTACCTTGAACTCAGTAACAATCAAGAACAGATATCCTCTCCCAGGATAGATGACTTGTTTGATCAACTTAGAGGAGCGGCAGTATTCTCGAAGATTGATTTACGGTCAGGTTACCACCAGATCAGAGTCAGAGAGCAGGACATCCCGAAGACA
Organism: Iris pallida; assembly: GCA_029216955.1. Classification (NCBI taxonomy): domain Eukaryota; kingdom Viridiplantae; phylum Streptophyta; class Magnoliopsida; order Asparagales; family Iridaceae; genus Iris; species Iris pallida. The sequence goes on along the minus strand of JANAVB010003398.1, from coordinate 15,013,869 downwards.
ACTTTCAGATCTAGATATGGACATTGGGAGTTCCTTGTTATGCCCTTTGGAGCGACCAATGCGCCGGTTGTATTCATGGACCTCATGAATCGTATCTTTATGCCTTATTTGGATCAGTTCGTGATCGTGTTCATAGATGATATCCTGGTCTACAGCAAGAGTGAAGCGGAGCATGAGCGGCATCTCAGGGTTATCCTCCAGATTCTCCGAGAGCACTAGTTGTATGCCAAGTTCAGTAAATACGAGTTCTGGCTCGATCGTATTTCATACTTGGGTCATATCATCACCAGAGGAAGAGTAGAAGTGGATCTCCAGAAGATTGTGGCTATTGAAACATGGCCAGTGCCCAGCACCATTGCAGAAGTTCGTAGTTTTTTTGGATTGGCCGGCTACTACCCGAGATTTGTTTTGAACTTTGCTCGGATTTCAGTGCCATTGACATAGTTAACCCACAAGGATGTGCAGTTTGCTTGGACAGCAGAATGTCAGGAATCTTTTGAGAAGCTGAAGCGAGGCTTGATGACGGCACCCGTTCTCACACTTCCAGATGGGACCGGAGGATTTTTAGTGTACTGTGATGCTTTAGGCAGAGGATTAGGATGTGTTTTGATACAACATGGGAATGTAATAGCTTATGTGTCAGGACAACTTCGTGATCATGAGAGGAATTATCCGACCCACAACTTGGAACTGACAGCAGTAGTGTTTGTACTCAAGCTTTGGAGACACTACTTGTATGGAGATAGGGTGGAGATTTTCACCGACCATAAGAGCCTGAAGTATGTCTTCACCCAGAATGACCTTAACATGCGTCAGAGAAGATGGCTAGAGCTACTTGTGGATTATGATGTTAACCTGCAGTATCATCCTGGAAAGGCCAACGTTATTGCAGATGCATTGAGCAGGAGAGCCAGAGTTTATTTTCTGACAGCGCAACCAGAGTTGTTGGCAGATCTTCAGAAGATGGGCATAGAAGTTGTCCTTCCTACCAATGTGGCATTGATGGCCAGCATACAAGTTCAGTCCAGTATAGTTGATAGGATCAAGATAGCTCAGTCCTCCGATTCTAAGCTTCAGCGGCTTAGAGTAGAATGTGAAGCAGGACGACGACCAGAACTATGCATTTATGAAGACGGTACACTTCGACATAGTAAGCATCTTTGTGTACCCAGAGAAGATATCAGACATGAGGTCATGGCGGAAGCTCACAGTTCTCAGAATTCGATTCATCCCGGTGGCACAAAGATGTACCGTGATATCCGTCAGCACTTTTGGTGGAATGGCATGAAGAGGGAGATAGCTCGGTTTGTCTCTCGGTGTTTGGTTTGCCAACAAGTCAAGGCTGAACATCAGAGGCCAGCTGGACTTCTTCAGCCCTTGCCAATTCCAGAATAGAAGTGGGAGCATATAACCATGGATTTCGTGACTGGATTACCTCGATCTCCGACCAGTAGAGATACTATTTGGATTATAGTTGACAGGCTTATGAAGGTGGCTCACTTTCTCCCATTCAGAGTTGGTCAGTCGATAGCTCAGCTAGCAGAGATGTATCTCCGGCAGATAGTCAGACTTCACGGAGTACCAGTCAGTATCACCTCGGACAGAGATTCATGATTTATGTCACACTTTTGGCGTAGCTTGCAAGAGAGTTTGGGAACTCACCTCCAGTTCAGCTCAGCTTATCACCCGCAGACAGATGGTCAGTCAGAACGCACGATCCAGACTCTGGAGGATATGTTGAGATCTTGTACACTCGACTTCGGTGGCTCATGGAAAGATTACCTGCACCTGGTGGAGTTCTCGTACAACAATAGTTTCCAAGCTAGTATCCAGATGGCACCGTTCGAGGCACTATATGGAAGGAAGTGCAGATCCCCACTAGCATGGGACGATATTGGAGAGAGGCAGATGCTTGTTCTAGAGATGATCACTCAGACAGTTGAGGTGGTCAGGAGAATTAGAGATCATCTTCACGTTGCACAAGATCGTCAGCGCCATTGGGCCAATTCTCATCGGCGTTCCCTTGAGTTTTCTGTCGACGACAATGTATTCCTGAGGATCTCGCCTAACCGTGGCGTCATTCGTTTCGACGTACGGGGAAAGCTTAGTCCTAGGTATATAGGGCCGTTCAATATTCTGGAGTGAGTAGGAGATGTGTCCTATCGTCTCGTTCTTTAGCCGTCTCTGAGTGAGGTGCATGACGTGTTCAATATATCCCAACTACGACGGTATATTTCGAACCCGAGTCATATCCTGGATCATTCGGAATTGGTTGTTGGTACCAACCTTTCGTATGAGGAGAGGCCTGTATCCATAGTGAACCAAAGAGAGAAGATACTCAAGAACAAGACTATCAAATTAGTCCGTATTGCTTGGGGTCATCACTCATTGGGTGAGTCAACGTGGGAGCGTGAGAATGATATCCGATCGCGATATACCGACCTTCTTGACTCGTGAGGTATAATATCTTTCTTATGCCTCATGTCTTCGATTCCTTGCTTGCATGAATAATTGCTTGATTGCTTGACTAGTACAGCTTGTCTGTGAGTAGAATAGCTTGTCCTTGCATCTCTAGCCACTGATTAAATTCTGAGGACGGAATTCTTTTAAGGTGGGTAGAGTTGTAATGACCATTGTTCGTATTACGTATTTTGGTATACGTGTACGTATTTAGACCCGTATTGCATGTCTCCTTGTTTGGTTCGGCCCGACTTGACTTGGTTCGGCTTGGTTTTGCATGGTTCGGTTTTGCTAGATTTTATGTGAACCAAACCACTCCCACCTACCACCACCCTTATCATTAAATATCCCACCAAACATTTCTCTCTCCATATTAACTTTCTTCTTCCCCACCATTACTTCTCCACCAACCTGAGAGTGGAAGGTTTAGACAAGTGCATCTTGCTTCATGGAGGAATTCCACTTTTATTGTTCTATTGTCTTCCTCATGTGTTTTTAACCCACTTTAGTACTTAGCATTTTTCATTTCCATGGTTAAATTCTTGTAAATCTAGCTTTGTGGTATTTTTAGTTTCCAGGAGTTTTGATCTATCAAACTTGTATATTTTTGCTAATTGATGGTTCCATGTTGTAAAGAATTCCATTTTACCCAAATTTGACCTACGAGATTTTGCTGAGCCGCATGAGCATTAATTGCCTTGGCCGCATGGCCAATTAAAATTATGTTGGCCATTGGCCAATTCCTAGCCGTATAAGCATTTGCCAAATTGCTGGCCGCATGTCCAATTATTAAATGAGCCGCATGGCTACTGTTTTGCATGCATCAGCATTAGTATTTAATGCATGAATTTACTTTTGCATGTATTAGCAAAGCGTCAGTTTGCAAGCAGTAGCTTGCAAAGCATGCAAGCTTATTCAAATGGCCGCATGGCCATTTTCAATAAATGGCCTGCCATTGCATGCAACTGTTGAATGCCGCCTTTTTTAGCAATTGCTTTTGGCCAGCTAATGTGAGCCGCATGGAATCAATCCATAGTGAGCCGCATAGGCCAACACCAATAGTGAGCCGCATAAAGGCATGCATGTAATATTCAATGAATTATTTAATGCAATGTTAGCATACGTACAAAAGAATCATGCATGTGTTAGCTTTCTTAAAGGCATGCATTATTCAATGCATTATTTAAATGCATTGTTAGCATTAGTACAAAATCATGCATGTGTTAGCTTTCTTTAAGGCATGCATTATTCAATGCATTATTTAAATGCATTGTTAGCATTAGTACAAAAGTTTCGTGCATGTGTTAGCTAACTTAGCTTTCTTTAATGCATGCATCATTCAATACATTGTTTAATGCATTAATGCATACGTATAGCATGCTTGGCCGCATGGTCAAACAATTGGCCGTATAAGGAAAACTTATGTTGGCCGCATGCCATAATACGCTTGGCCATTAAGCTACTTAATTGGCCACATGGCCTTATATATAATTAATATTGGCCGCATGGCCTCACGCAAACAATAGTTGCATACATGCATTAAAGTTGGCCATGCAACTTTATTGCATTGTTAATATTCATGGCCACAATCTGTCAGCCACATATAGATGCATACTTGGCCGCATGAGCAAATTGCAGGCCGTATGCAAATGCCAATAGTGAGCCGCATATGGGAACGAAGTCAGTCGCATGCATATTAATGCATTATACTAATGCATGCAAGCATACATATAATATATATTAATAAAATGTATATTAATATATATTAATATAACGCATTATATTAATATAATGTATTTAATGTATTAATGCATTATTTAATGTATTAATGCATTATTTAATGCATTATATTAATGTATTTAATGCATTATATTGCATGCTTATATATTTTGCTCAGCCGCATATGGCCAAGTGACTGCTGGCCTCATAAAAATTTTCCCGAGCCGCATGAGTCCCCCACAGCTCTTGCCCCTTCTAATATTTAATTACTAAATGTGTGCTTGTGCCAAATTAATTGTTCCCTGACACGATGGTGACCCGTTATGGTACACTTTTGACATGACGTGATAGTGGTCCAACGTAGGGCACTTCTGACAGTGGATAAGACATGATAAATATATTTTTTGAAGGCTGTTGCGACGGCTAGCATGTCATGACAAGATTGAATGGCCTAGACATCGTGGTTGAGTGTGTTTGTACAAATGGAACCGGTAATATTTGTATCATATCTAGGACAGGGATCCCTGAGTACCACGGTCAGGGTACCTACTGTAAATGGCTAAGGCTAATAACTAGAATAATTCAGTAGTCATGAGAAATTTCCCCAGTTACAGGCGATCCCGTTATCCCGGCCACCATTGTGGGACTTGCAGCCTGTCGACGAGTAGGGCACAAGTCCAAATTCACTGATATATGGAAAGAATGATGCACTGCTTAATGAACCCATGTCGCCTGGATAACCTGGATCAGCTGCAGGGCTTGTGGCTGGAGGAACATCTCACTGCATGTTGTGATAACCCTAGTTAGCTAATGTAGAAAGCCGTAGTCACTGATTGGCCGGAAATGATTGTATGGTGTAGTTTCAGTGCTCGATTATTGCAGGCTTGATCGTATGATTGTCACTTTTAACAATAAAGATCAGGGGCTAAGTTCTGCTCAGGCGAAGGATTACAACCCCGGTCCATGTTTGGTTTAAGGGTTGTAACCTGGCTCCCGGAGCAGTTCTGAGTCCTCTCTTCGTTTATTGTATTATTGCACCCCACGTCACGCTTGTAATGTTTTACCTTACCAACAGGAATTAGAGACGGAGTTCTATTCAGGTGAAGGGTTACAATACCGGTCCTTGTTTGGTTTAAGGGTTGTGACCTGGCTACTTGAATGGTTCCCTCGTACTCCATTATGACTGTTGTTATTCTTTTACTTCAAGTTCTTTTAACTGCTTTAATATATTTTCTGATGTGCTGGTTTTAGTTCTTAAGTGAAGCCTCCTTTGTGGCACTTGCTCTTTCTGGGATCTGACCCAGCTGGTTTTGTGTGGCCAGATTTTGGAGCAGCTTCAGAGGATCTACCGACCTTTCAGCCCGATGGTGACCACCAGGCGTAACCAGGGCAACGAGTGGGTTTATTTTTGGCTCTCCCACTCCATTATAAAATTCTTATTTTTTGGCGTTTAGCCGGCGAGCACCTGTTAGCTCGTATTGCATACCTTATTATTGTCTGCCTATAGGCTGTAACATGATTGGCAGATCCTAGGGTTGATCATGTATGATTAAAACTCTTGCTAGTCCTCACATTTTGTAACGACTAGCTTCATGATCAACTGAATATGTAATATTTGGAACGCCTTACTATTGTATATTTGGTGATCTTACATCTTGTAACTTTACTTGCTTGCTTGAGATTGAGACATTTAGGCTTGATATTGACCATAGGAGACTGATGGATTGTAGTTAACCCTCATATATCTAGACAGCCGTGACCGTATAGTGAGGTGGATTCTATTTCATTATACGTAGCTGGCTATGTATGCCTCCGCTCTCCAGTATTATGGTTCTGGAGCGTTACATGGTTTAAGTCGTGGCCCATGCAGGTCTTGTAAATCAAGATATGTGAGGGTTTACCGAATAGATATCTCAATCAGCGCTCGCCCTTGATCTCTGTCCGTACCTTCTAATCCCTGAGATTCTTGACCTGCTCACATGCTTGTATCGTTGATCTGTCTTGGTCCTCCATTATTGTTCCCTATGTCGTCTTCTTCAGTGGCATTGTTCCTAGACCTGCCGATCAGCAAGGCGAAGCGCCTCCCGCGGACCGACAACAACCAGAAGATCAGGCCCAGCACTCAGGAGCAGCCTCGCGGGTCATTTATGGATGAGAACAAATGAGAGGATGACTCCACCCCTTCCTATTGTGGCCGGCCACCCATGGCCATGTGTCCCCATTTGTAAATGTCAATAATACCCCCTACTTACTCAAATGAATTAAATTAGGAAAAGGCTTTAGATTGAGGCTAAATTAGTAATATTTTAAGTCTCTAATCAACTAAACCTATTCATGAAAAATTAGTCTAACACATTAAATAAAAAATATTATCATGTGGGCCATGCCTAACTAATGAGTGGGTCCCACTAGAGTGAAACTACTCCGGGTCCCCGTTACAAGTCAGATTGAGCTGAAATTCAAAGCCGACTCAAATAACCCCAAAATAATATCATAAATACTAAAATAAATTTCAAAAATATTCAAAAATATAAAATAAAAAAAATACACCCGTTCCTGAAAACTGGGGGTGACAAATCTATCCACCTTAAAAAAAATTCATCCTCGAAATTAAAACAAAGCAATCACAGAAAAATACATGCAGAAAATAATCCCTCTCGAATACTTCCAAATTTTTTTTTTAGCAAAAATAAAATCTCTTAAGGCACAACAACACTTGCAAATAAAAATTGTTACGTGTCTGACACGGACACGAAATTAACACAAAATCTCACCTATCAAAAGCCAAATCAACAATCGCCAATACAAAATATCAAAAATAAATCAAGGAGGTCCAATGACCAAAATATCCTTGGGCCGAAAATGATACTGAATACATCCTAATCACATGGTTAGGCTCTAGGTCAAACAGTCCCTAAGGTTTCACTAGCAAAACATCAAAATCTCAAGTCATGGCTTAAAAATTTAAAAATGATTAAAATGTCCAAAATTAAAGCATGAATTTAATGATAATAATTAAATGACTAAAATTATAAAATTTAAAAACTACTCTCAATTAGAAACTTGGTGCTACAAGTCTATCCACCTTAAAATAATTCATCCTCAAAAATTAAAACAAAGTAAACACAGAAAAAATCATGCAGTTCGATAATCATATACGTCTGTCCAGAATCATGATACTCAGAATCTCCGTCATGCTAGTGAGCAAGGCCAAAATAATCACAGAGTCCTTGACTATGGTACATACCTCTAGAATCATGGTATTTAAATTTTTTGCATTACCGTATGTTTGGCAGCAAAAATTTTAAATTCCCATACCCTAGAAATACATCCATAATCCGACTATATGTCCTCACTATGCCTGCTAGCATGACCCTAGAGGATTCTAAATCTCATAATCGAGGCGACCTAGCCCATACGACTTATCTCGAAAGAAAATCACATCACAAGAACAAAATTTTCTCAACCGATCAAGGAACAGATGGAATCGAATTTCAAGATAGTTTATAAGAAGGCAAATACGGAAATGAGATCGAAAGATTAGTACCTGCACTCTGCCCTGATGCTGCCAGACTGTCCTCAACTATCATGGAGAAAGCACACCCCTGCTGGCCTCTTCTAGCCTGCTGCACTCTGTCCTGGCCTGCCTGTCTAGCTGTACGGGCAGCACAGTTCTTCATCTGGTGATCTGGAGCTCCACAGAATAAACAAAATCCCATCCTCTTCCTGTAAACCCTCCGTGTGTGCCCCATATTCTTCTAGAAAGCACACTAGATGGCATGCCTCTTGCCCTGACCCTGCTGCTGGTCGACACGTGCTGGTGCCTGATGTACTCTGTCCTGGCCTCCTCGGACTCCAGAAACGTGGCAATCCTTCAACTGGTGGTCGGACGCCCCACAGTATAGATACACGCCCAACCTCATCCTGTAAACCTTCCAGGTGTGTAATGACCTTTGTTCGTATTACGTATTTTGGTATACGTATGCGTATTTAGACCCATATTGTATGTCTCATTGTTTGGTTCGGCCGACTTGACTTGGTTCGGATTGGTTTTGCATGGTTCGGTTTTGTTTGATTTTATGTGAACCAAACCACTCCCACCTACCACCACCTTCTTCATTTATATCCCACCAAATATTTCTCTCTCCACATTAACTTTCTTCTTCCCCACCATTATTTCTCCACCAACCTGAGAGTGGAAGGTTTAGGCAAGTGTATCTTGCTTCATGGAGGAAGTCCATTTTTATTGTTCCATTATCTTTCTCATGTGTTTCTAACCCACTTTAGTACTTAGCTTTTTTTATTTCTATGGTTAAATTCTTGTAAATCTAGCTTTGTGGTATTTTCGATTTTCAGGAGTTTTGATCTATCAAACTTGCATATTTTTGCTAGTTGATGGTTCCATGTTGCAGAGAATTCTATTTTACCCAAATTTGACCTACGGGAGTCTGGGTTTGGGTTCCTAATGTTATTTGGAGGAGCATGGAGGCCATAGTATTTTCCATGGACATGTTCTCTGTGGGAGCGATTAATTGTACTCTTGGCCGCATGCAATATTTTGTGCACATTTTAGTGTTTAGCCGTATATGTACTGTGCTTGCATTTAATTTATTTCGTGGCCGTATGGCCTTTTATTATTTTGAATGCATTAGCATCTCACTACATGCATTTAGCTAAAGCTGGCCGCATGGGAATTCTTGTTGGCCGCATATGGCACTTGGTTAGAGCCGCATGAATTATTTGCATTAGATTTGCATACATTAAATAATGCATGGCCATTAGAGCCGTATGAATTATTTGCATTAGATTCTTAAGCATTTGCATGCATTAAATAATGTATTAGTTGCATGCTTAAAATAATTAGTTGGCCGCATAAGAGCCTGCATGCATTATTTAATGCATTTCTTAGCAACATCAGTTGCATGCTTAAAATAAATAGTTGGCCGCACCTTAGCATTTAATGCATGCATATAGGAATAAGGCTTAGCATTAACTAATGCATCCTTAGCATTGCATGCATCAACATTTGGGAAAACCATAGTTGGCCGCATGGGAAACCATAGTTGGCCGCATGGGAAACCATAGTTGGCCGCATGGGGACCATTGTCAGCCGCATATGGAAACATTGTTGAGCCGCATAAGCACCTCTTTGTGCTGGCCGCATAAGCACTTTTGTGCTCGAGCCGCATATGGCTCTTCTTTATTATTTTGCTTGCATCAGCAAGTGCTTGCAAGGAAACAATAGTTGGCCGCATAGGCTTGCATGAATGGCCAAAGCATTAATTAATTGCTTACGTAAAGTTGCCCGTATGGCCCTTTATTAGTTGCATGCAATTGCATGCTTTGGCTTTTGTTTGCATGGCCATATGCAATGCACTGCTTGCTGAGCCGCATAAGGCCTATTGCCTTGCTGAGCCGCATATGGCCATTAGCAATTGCATGCATTTTTGCATGCAACCTGTTTTGGCCACGTAGGCTACTATTAATTGATTAGCATTAAATATTTGCATGCATTTGCATTAGCATTAAATATTTAAGCTGGCCGTATGGCCACTGTTCATTTGTGGCCGCATGGCCACTATTTAATATTTGTGGCCGCATGACCTTAGCATTAGTTGTAGCCGCCTGCGCATTTAATATTTAATTCCTAAATGTCTGCTTGTGCCATATTAATTTTATGTGTGTTTCCTGACACGATGGTGACCCGTTGTGGTGCACTTTTGACAAATGACGTGACATTATAGTGGTCCGACGTGGCGCACTCCTGATAGTGAACATGACGTGACAAAATTGAATGGCCTGGACACCGTAGATGATTATTTTGGTACAATTGAACCGGTAATGTTTGCATCATGTCTAGGACAGGGATCCCTGAGTACCACGGTCAAGGGTACCTACTGTAAATGGCTAAGGCTAATAACTAGAATAATTCAGCAGCCATGAGAGATTTCTCCAGTTACAGGCGATCAAGTTATCCCGGCCACCATTGTGGACTTGCAGCCTGCCGACGAGTAGGGCACAAGTCTAGATTCACTGATATATGGAAAATAACGAGGCACTGCTTAATGAACCCAAGTCGCCTGGATAACCTGGATTAGCTGCAGGGCTTGTGGCTGGAGGAACATCTCACTGCATGTTTATGATAACCCTAGATTAGCTAATGTAGAAAGCCGTAGTCATTGATTGGCCGGGAGCGAATGTATGGTGTAGTTTCAGTGCTCGATTATTGCAAGCTTGATCGCATGATTGTCACTTTTAACAATAAAGATCAGGAACTAAGTTCTGTTCAGGCGGACGGTTACAATCCTGGTCCTTGTTTGGTTTAAGGGTTATAACCTGGCTCCCGGAGCAGTTCTGAGTCCTCTCTTCGTTTATTGTCTTATCGCACTCCACGTCATGCTTGTAATGTTTTACCTTACCAACAGGATTTGGAGACGGAGTTCTATTCAGGTGAAGGGTTACAATCCCGGTCCTTGTTTGGTTTAAGGGTTGTGACCTGGCTACTTGAATGGTTTCCTCGTACTCTATTATGACTGTTGATTATTCTTTTATTATCAAGCTCTTTTGTAACCACTTAAATATTGATTTCTGATATGCTGGTTTTAGTTCTTAAGTGAAGCCTCCTTTGTGGCACTTGCTCTTTCTGGGATCTGACCCAGCTGGTTTTGTGTGGCCAGATTTCGGAGTAGCTTCAGAAGATCTACCAATCTTCCAGCCCGATGGTGACCACCAGGCGTAACCAGGGCAACGAGTGGGTTTATTTTTGACTCTTCCACTCTATTGTAAAAAATCTTATTTTAAGGCATTTAGCCGGCGAGCACCTGTTAGCTCGTATTGCATACCTTATTACTGTCTGCCTACAGGCTGTAACATGATTGACAGATCCTAGGGTTGATCATGTATGACTAAACTCTTGCTAGTCCTCATATTTTATAACGACTAGCTTCATGATCAGCTGAACATGTAATATTTGGGACGTCTTACTATTGTATATTTGGTGATCTTATATCTTGTAACTTTACTTGCTTGCTTGAGATTGAGACAATTAGGCTTGTTATTGACCATATGAGACTAATGGATTGTAGTTAAACCCTCATATATCTAGACAGCCGTGACCGTATAGTGGGATGGATTCTATTTCATTATACGTAGCTGGCTATGTTTTCCCCGCTCTCCAGTATTCTGGTTCTGGGGCGTTACAAGGTGTGCCCCGGCTTCCCACAGAAACTGCACGGAGTAGTCTGCCTCTGGTCCTGTCCCTGGTGCTGAACTGGGGTATCCTGAACTATACCCGGTACAACCCTCTCAATTGTTGCCATCACCAGCCGGTGGGAGTTCTCCATGCTCTATCGTGACACCTCTGCCTTGCGGTACTGTGCCTCGGCCTGGGCCTTCTGGGTCTGCAACATCTGCTGTAGAAGGGCCCTCATCTGCTATGCAACAGTCGGTAGCAGAGGCGACGGTGGAAGAGTCTCAGGAATGACTACAGACGGTCCCGCTGCCGGAGGTGGAAGACCTCCTGGAACCGGTGCTGCAACTCTTTCCTGAAGGGCAGAAACTGAGGTGGCAACTCCCTCAACTTCTACTCCCGCCTGAAGGGCAGGAACTGAGACTGCTGCTCCCGTAGCCGGAGGTGGAGGTCCTACTGGATCGGATCTCTCTGGAGCTGCACTACGTCCTGCTGCCTGAGAGCGAGTAATCGCCATCATAAGGACGAATTGAAACCAAGAGATCAATATGGCACAAGATAAGATATTATCAAAGGAGGACAATTGAATTCAAATGCAAGAAGAGTTGTCATGGAAATCAAAAGATCAGAATTTTCCTAAAATGTGATTGAGTAACTCCTATCATATCCTAGATCCTATGTCCTAGTCGCAGGCTCGTAATTAGTACTCTAAGTCGAACACCATTATGAGATTGCACTAATTACGACACTAACCTGTATGGGCCACCACAAAAATATGTCATGACCCGCACCCTGATTAGGGGCACGAGCACGTGGTTACGTCCAGCCTACGACGCAGAATCGGTAGTAAAACGCTGTATAGGTCATCTACAAAACTACACTAAACAGCAAAAAGATACCTGTACAGTATATACACTCCGAATAGAGGTGACACAGCAATACAGTCTCAATCACAAAAGAAAACTAGGATAGATAGCACGAAATGGAAATATAATAGATATGAAAACGAAAAATGAGTTCAACATCCAACACAGCTAGAGAGAAACAAACAGCATCACAGAGTCACAAAATATAAATATAAGCTACTACAGTCTAAAATAAAAGCTGGATCCTAGTCCAGGCAAGCCTAACTAAGTTAACTACTCTGGGAGTATAAAATCTAGTGGCTCAACTATCAGGCCACAGTCCTGGCCTAAGTCTCCATCTATCTCGACCCCATAGTAGGTCGAGCAACCTGCCTCAGAAATATCTGTAATATGTCAAAGGTATCCTGTCAGGAAAATGAGCAAGTACAAATACTAACAGCCGTTCCATATGAATTGACAAATTCTATAAGAGACAGTATAATAAAATACAAGACAAAGATATTGGATGACGTGGGAACCATTCGAAAGCCGAGTTACAACCCTTAAACCAAACAAGGACCGGGGTTGTAACCCTTCTCCCGAACAGAACTTAGTCTCCAATCAAGGTACAGCATAAAGGCATGTAGAGCATGTGAGTAAATAAATATCATAGCATGGTGAGAAAGTACATAAAGTAGAACTGAGCAGAATATAAGATACGATAAATAAATGTAAAATATGACTTGAATTATTAGAGCGCTATGTGATCGGCTAGGGAATTAGAATTAGGTTATCCACTTGGCCCGACAATCACACGGTGTTCTCACGAAAAGTCATGTCAGCCAACCTGGATAACAAGCACATGGAGGAATCTGCTACACCCTACGTGAGGTGAGAGTGGCACAAGCAAAATAGTGACAAGGGGCTTTGATCACATTACCCCTAATAATTCCCCATCCCCGAATAGTATAATGAATCTGGATATGACACGTCATGACACGGGATTCCATAAGAGGGTAGCAAGTCTCCTTAGAAATCAGTGTCTATATTAATATACGGAATAAGACAGAAAATGTACTAATATACCATAAAAAATCTAGGAACAACATCCCATGTCATGATCCAACATATACTAGTTCGTGAACTATCGTGACCGAAAATCGAGTAAGACAATACAACTGAATCGGATATAGTAGATATTAAGACAATGAAAACTATCAATGAATGTACTCGCCTGTGGTCCTGAGCTGATAAGGTGAACAGACGCTCAGAGTAATCACAGACCTAAAGATGAGATACTACAAGTCAAAACATGGTTTAATAATGAAAGTAAAGCTAATCTAGTCATGTTATACAAGTCTAAGTCAAAACTAGGTCAAACTAAGTTACACCAGCTAAACTAGGTCACACTAGCTCATACTAAGCCAAACTGGGTCACACTAGCACAACCAAGGTCAAACAAGGTCACAGGAAGTCAATCCAAGTCAAACTAGGTCAATCTGGGTCAATGGTTGACTTATAATTGACTTTTGGTCAAAAAGTCAACTCTGTTCAACATTGAGTCAACCCTGGGTCAACCCTAGGTCAAACAAGTTAAATGTTGTCTAACAGTTGATTTTCGGTCAACTGGTCAACTCTGGTTTGGTTTCGGTCAATTCTAAGTCAAGTGTTGACTTGAAGTTGATTTTCGGTCAAAAAGTTAACTCTTGGTCAACGGAGGTCAAGACTAGCCTAAACAACCCTCATCTAGTCATTACCTACCAAGATAACCAATTTCTAATCCCATCTAGCAATCAGAAACCCAATACCTTACATTACCCAATACCCTCTATATTTACCCTAACAAGGTATTCCCGATACCTTGCCCATTACAAAGGAAACCCCTCTAGATCTCAGGATACTAGCCTAAGATTTTTAGGGCAGCTATATACTATCCTATCTAGGGTTTACCAACCAAGAAATCTGGGTTTTCTAGACATCTAGTCCATCTTATAGTCATGTTGGTTATTCCAACATTACCTTAGGGTATCGTCATGATACGCTATGGTATCTTAAGATACCACACCCTACTCTCTACCAACCTTTCTAGTTCACTCTCCCACACTCTCCTAGTGTCTAGGTTAGCCACTCTAACTAGTCTTCTAGGATACTAACCTAGTTAGGACACTAACTTAACCAACTCACTACTAACACTAACACAACATCAAGCTAACACCAACACTAACTAAGGGTTTATATAGGCTTCTAGTGGATCAATTTATGGGGCATACTTGTATGTAAGAGTTTTGGAATAATGGATGCATGAGTGAATGGTTGAATGAATGGATAGGATGTGTATTGATATGTGAATGGAATGATGAAATAAAAATGGAAAAAATGAATGAATGAGAGGATGAATGAAATCATGGAAGGATGAATGATTGAAAGTGTGAGTGAATGAAGGGTGTATGAATTGAATTTAATGGAAGAATGAATGTATAATGAATGAAAGAATGAAGGGAAGAGTGGGGGAAATGAATGGTAGAATGTGTGAATGAGGGGGTTTATATAGGGCTGAATGTGGCTGTCAAATGGGGTGCTCATATGGGCTGATTTGTTGGGGGTTTAGTGGACTGTTAAGGGCTGTCCTAGGGGGCTGTCAAGTGGGTGAATTAGGGCTAACTGTGGCTGAATGTAGGGGCTACTAAGGACTGAAAATATGGCAGAACATAGGGCTGTCTCCCCCCTATAACCTGCTGAATTCAGCAGTAACATGCTGCTACCAGCAGCCTATTGCTGCTACAGTGCTGCTGCCATAGGGCTGTCTCTAATACTCTCTTACTCTCTCTAATATCAAAACTCTACTCTCTTAAGCTCCACGCATACACACTTACATATTTACATATCCACACACACACACTCATATATACATATATACACTCACCCACACACACACACACACACACACACATATATATATATATATATATATATATATATATATATATATATATATATATATATATATATATGGAAAATTCTACAATACATTCGCTGGAAATGGATGTATCGATACATCCGAAATCTGGACCATTGGATTTTAATCCAACGGTTCAGGTTTAACTCAGATAAAATAATACGGGAGACATCATTTAATGCTGATTTAGACTTCTGACCTGTTGGTAACTTGCTTTAGCAGGTCATTCTTCACTTTAATTTTTTCAATGAACACCCTAAATTAACTCATATTTACTCTCTCAAAAGTCCATCCAATTTAATCTGAACCTTTTTTTTTGGGTTACAGGCCATGGTAGTCGTGGTGGTGCTGGTGGTGGTGGAAAGAGAAACGGAGATGAAGAAGAAAATAAGAAACGGTTCGGATCGCGTCGAACGTCGTCGAGCACCCCTAGAACAACGAGGAGTACCAGCTGCGCCGAGAAGAATCGGTCCGCTTCGCGTCGGACGTCGTCGAGGCTTCCTCGAACAAGGAGAAGTACCAGCGGCGCCGCTCTAATTTTACTGCCCATGCCATTGTTTGAAATTTTATTTTTCATTAGGAGTACCAGCTGCGCCGAGAAGAATCGGTCCGCTTCGCGTCGGACGTCGTCGAGGCCTCCTCGAACAAGGAGAAGTACCAGCGGCGCCGCTCTAATTTTACTGCCCATGCCATTGTCTGAAATTTTATTTTTCATTTAACAATTTAATATTTTGTTAATAAAGCTACATGTTATGGTGGTGGTGGTGAACTGAGGAAACCTGCTTCTGAGGTCGGGCGGATTATTTTTTAACTTTTCTAAAGATAATATTTTCGAGGAGAATATTTTTTTGGACAAAAAATGGCCATTCTCTTTGCTTTTAACACGGAGAATGGTACATTTAGGACGGAGAATGGTACATTTAGGACGGAGAATACGGCGAATGGCCATTCTCTTTGCTTTTAATATGGCGAATGGACGGTGAATACGACGAATGGACGGAGAATGGCCATTCTCTTTGCTTTTAATATGGCGAATTGACGGTGAATACGGCCAATGGACGGAGAATGGCCATTCTCTTTGCTTTTAATACGGCGAATGGACGGAGAATGGTACATTTAGGACGGAGAATGGACGGAGAATACGGCGAATGGCCATTCTCTTTGCTTTTAATACGGCGAATGGACGGTGAATACGGCGAATGGACGGAGAATGGCCATTCACTTTGTTTTTAACACGGAGAATGGCCATTCTCTTTGCTTTTAATACGGCGAATGGACGGAGAATGGTACATTTAGGACGGAGAATGGTACATTAAGAAAGCCGACAAAAGCTCGTTCTCTCAAATCTCTTCTTTGTGTAAATTAAATCCAAGGAGGACACAATCCCTAATTTTAGTTATTGCTTAGCAGAGTCTGCTTAGTTGTTGTAAAATTGTGGTGTTGCTTCTGTGGCACTTTCATCTTTAATCTCATATTTTCTATGAATATGTGTTCTGTTTGATTTTGATTTAGTAATCTTTCCGTATTTAGTTTTTTTGTTTCATCTAACAATTTAATATTTTTGTTATAAATCTACAGGGCATGGTAGTGCTGGAAGGAGAAACGGAGATGAAGAAGAAAAGAAGAAGTTTCGGTTTGCGGTGGACTTCGTCGAGTTCCTTAATCAAGCGGAATTAAACCTCTTATAGAGTTCCTTAATTGGAGTTGATCACGATAACCTTTTGTAATTTTCAAACGGATAGTAGAATCTTCCTCGAGCCCTCCTCAATCAAACGGCTAGTAGAATCTTCCTCGAGCTCTCCTTAATCAAACGGCTAGTAGATTGTTTGCTAGTCTCAAAATTTATTTGTCTTTCCATCTTCCTCACTTTTTGTACTTCTCTCTTGTTATATATACAATAGTTTTCTTGTTTCATAGTACTATTATTCATTCTGAAATACATAGAATAGTTTTCTGAAATACAATAGTTTTCTTGTTCTCAAGATGTCTACTCGTGTGGGAGGAAATGTAGAAGACGTAGAAGATTGGATGCCAAATCCAAATGAAACCTTCATTCCGTGTTTGTTGCGCAAGATTGAACAACATCTGTCGACGATTTCAGCTGATGTTGCAAAGATAAAAATTGAACAAATGAAGTTATCTCGGCGTTTGGATAATATTGAAGAATCTCAAGCTTTGAAGGAGGCATCTTCATCTAGAGCATTTAATAATGTGAAGGTGGTTTCCGTTGAATCTTCTTCCGAAGAGGAGAACGTGGAGCTGCAGTCTCGTAGTAAAGCATTGGACCGATATCTCGCATTGGACGCTATAGAAGAAGAAGAAACTGACTTTAGCAGTCCTTCTAAAAGAATGCGTCGAAATTTACAGCCGGTCACACCATCCAAAAATTTAATAAGGGGTTCAACCTCGAAGCCTAGCAATTGTACTAGTGTTTCTTCGAGATATTACGACTATATTTTTGCAGATGATAGACCTGACGAGTAAGTAATATGAGTTTTGATTTAATTCCAACAGTTTTTTTCTCCTAATTTATTCGTTTCTTTTCTTAGAGAAATAATATCATCTTGCAACAAAACCTATGTGTCTCGGTGGGAGATGAAGACCTTAGCTCCTTTAACTAAAATTACCAATGGGGTATGTATAAATAGTATATTTCTTCTTAGATGCCATCTATGTTTACTTCGATTCCATCGCTGACATTTTTAATAATTTATTCAGATTGTAGGTATTGTATCTGCTCTTCTCACCGTGGAGGAACGGAGAAGAACCTCCAATAAAGCTAATGTATGGTTTTTACCAATAAGGATGTCGGTGAGTGAGCATTTTATTCTTCAATGCATATGCATTAACAATTTTATCGTTTGTTTGTCCTTCGTAATGTATTAATTGATGTGTATGTAGAAAGCCACGTTACCTCCATCCATCAAAAAGCCTTATGAATTATGGAAGAAGTTTAAATATTTTCAGGATTACATGGGATCTTTAAGCACTTGTAAAGAGGTATTAATGTATTTATGTTTAATTATTAATCCTAATTTTCTGAAAATTTACTAATTTGTTTTACCTAATTATCCTGATTCAGATATACATACCCATTCATTTGGGCAAACACTATACTCTTGCAAGAGTTGTGTTTAAAAACAGGACTGTTGAAATTTGGGACTCACTTGCATCTAAAGATGATTCGATTCAAAGCAGAACAGTTATAAAAGAAATAGTAAGCTCATATTTATCAATTTTTATGAATTGGGTACAAGAATACGCATTATACCAATACATATTGTTTTCTGGTAATTGTAGCTTTCAAATTTGGATATCTTTCTCGAAGAAGAGATTTTGAAGCTGAGAGATGCTAGGTTCAGCTTTTCTACTTTTGCAATAAAACGTCCTTCTTATGTTCCCCGCCAAGGCAATTTAGTTGATTGTGGAATTTTTTTAATTGCATTCATGAAAGACCGATGTAGCCTGGACTACCGTTCTATCGATGTAAGTATGAAAATATGTCGTCAAAAACTTCAACTTTTTAGAGCAATATTTTTGATGTTTGTTTGTTATATGCAGTTTGATGCGGAAAAGGAAAGACGCATAGTTGCTGAATGGATTACAACTTCAGAGCACAATGAAGAGCTAAAAAAGAAGTCCAATCTGGTTGAATATGGAAGACGATGATTTTTTTTCTTCTTCTTTTATATTTAATGTATGGAAAGCCCTAATGTATTATGTTCATTTGTTTTGTTGAGTTGTAATGACATTTTTGCCAAACGGCTTCAATTCTTTTTAATTAAGCAGAAAGGAGTATTTTGCCCTTCCATCGAATGACATTTTTGCCCTTCTAATTCAAAACACCTCCGAACCCTTTTATTAAAAAAAGAAAAGGGAAAAAGAAAACTGTTTCGGAGCCTCCTCTTCTTCCATACTCCACTCTGTACTCAAACCTAGATCATTCTCCTCCAAAATCTTCAAACCTTCCTCCCCATTCGCAATATTCACACCATGTCGGCATCAGCGGCAGAATCATCACCGGCAGCATTACCAAATAGAGAAGATGCACCAGTTACAGAAAATCTAAAAGCGACAGACGGAGAACAACGGAAACCCTATTCTAAGAAAGTTGCAAAAAAGAAAAGGGAAAAAGTTGCTAAACAAAAAGAAGTGCAAGAAGAAGTGCAAACAGAAGGTATAACTTTGATTTTATGTTCGCAAATTCTGTATATATTTCAAGGAAAATGACATTCTCCGTCATAAAACGCATTTGAATGTTAAATTCTATTCGCCGTTTAATTTGGAACGGATAATGTCATTCTCCGTCTAACTTGAAACGGAGAATACCGTTCCCAGTGTTAAAACCCATAAGAATGGCCATTCTTCGACCTAATTTTTGGTTTTTTTTGTTTTGCAGAAAGAAAATCTGTCAGGAATAAGGATTCAAGACTTTTCCGTTCTACCTTCAAGCCAATGCTAAATCTTATGGAGGAGGTCAATCGAGATGCTGGCCGTTTACCTGAGCCAGTTATTGGTTCCTTGAAGAATACCGGTTTCTGGAATTTTGTCGAGATTTTCTACCAAAACAGAGTCCACGTCTCCGAAATGGCCAAGGTAACGGAAGGGCTTGAGAATTTAATTACAAGTTACACAGAAGAAGAAGATGGCGTCGGGTGCTTTAATTGAGCACCACTGTTAAAATCGCGCCAAGCGTCAAGGATATGGCAGTCATATTCGGTCTACCGCTGAATGAAGAAAGCGTTGATGATGTTTCTTACAGAAGATTGATAAAGAAAAAACAACAGCAGCCCACACCACCAGCATCATTGAGCCTGTGCATAGATCATTTCACAAGATTGCTGGCTAATACTAAGGGCAAACACTCAGAAGTCACGAATAAGGAAGTGAGAGACAAGTTCTTTGAATTGTTACGACGGCTTCGTGGCGGAGATAACGCTGTTAATCCAGATGATTTGGCCAAGCTAATAATCTTTCACTTGTGCCAAACTGTATTCTTCACAAAGTCTGGCGGTTCAAATTTGTCGTACAGATTCTTGGCCTTGGTAGACAGTGTGGACGTGATCAACAGTATATGCTGGCCAAGGTTAATCCTGGCATATGTAATGGATAGCTTAAAGAGGAGTAGAAGCAAAACTGAACAGGGAGATTACTCAATGGCTTTCCACAAATTGGAAGGTTGCACAATATACTTCCTCTATTGGTTTGCAGAACATAGTAAATTTGTGGAAAGGAAGTTCGCCCCAATTCCTGATTACCCAAGATTTTTCACATGGAATGGGTACGATATCTCAAACTTCCTCAAGGCCGAATATCACAACAAAATGAGATCGAAGATGATATTGGAAGATCTGGTTATACCTGTTGGGGAAGAAGAATGGCACAAAGAAGAGGAGCCACCTATAGAAGAAGTTGAAAAAGAGGGAGAGGAAGAACACCAAGAAGCAGATGGGGATAATTTTGATGAACAACGGATGACACCGCATCATGAAATGGGCGCTGTGATGGACGACTCAGCAAAGGAATTGGAGGATTTGAGAAGACATCATTCTGATATTCTTGCGCAGAATGAAGAACTGAAAGAAAAGTTAAAGAGATGGAGGCACAAGGAGCGCAGTTACGTGCAGCCAACTTTGAGAATGCCATACTCAAAGAAAAGCTGAAAGTGCTCCAGGCAGAAGAAGAGCAACAACGTGCAGTCAACGTTGTGATGGAGGGCTCTGTGCATGAACTGGAGGATTTGAGAAGACATCATTCTGATATTCTTGCGCAGAATGAAGAACTCAAAGAAAAGTTCAAAGAGCTCGAGGCACAAGAATCACAACTACGTACAGTCAACGTTCTGATGGAGGGCTCTGTGCATGAACTGGAGGATTTGAGAAAACAGAATTCTGTTCTTAAATCAGATCTACATGCACAAGGTAAAATCTTTTCTATGTCAAATTTCTGATTTGTAATCTTCCAGGAGAATGACTATTCTCCGTGTACTATAACACGGAGAATAGTCATTCTCCGTGTTATTTGGAACGGATAATTGCTATTCCCTATCATGTCGATACTGGAAAGGTTATTCTCCGTGTAATTCCAAACGGAGAATTCTATTCTCCGTATTATATTATACGGAGAATGTCATTCTCCGTGTTAGGTTCACATCATATATTTCATTGTTGTTTGTTTTATTTCAGTACGAACAACCAAACAACTCAGAGAAACAAATGAAAGGCTCGTTGAGGAGAAAAGGGGGCTTCAAAATAAAGTTGAATCATTTAAATTTGAAGCCAATGAAAAGGATTGCAAAATTAAAGATCTCGAAGCCATGGCTAAAGTACTTCAGAATGAGGAGTTACAAGCTGCTGCTGAACCTGCTGCTCCAAGAGAAGTCAGAAGAAGAGGAGGATCGGGGGGAAAGAGGTTAATAAAAAGTAATACAGTTGGAGAGGCTAATAAAAAGCGGAAGGTTAATGATGCTACGAAATCCCGAGAAGACGCCAAAATGGCTAAATTAAAGAAGAACCACGTCGTACTAAGGGAATGCGATGAACTCTTACTTTGGAAACATGCGGATGAAGAGCTGAAGAAACAATACATCGATATCGTAATTCCCAGAAAGAATTCTCCAAAGTATGTATTCTGAACCCTTTTTTTATTTCGTTTTTTCTAGACTTTTTTCACAATTATGTAATGAGAATCTATCTTTATTAATTTAATCTAAACTAAATTTATGTGCAGTGATATGGTATACGAATTTTATCCGGAAAAGGGTGAAAATGAAGTTTCAGTCCAGCTGTCGGCAGTAGACATGCAAGACATACTCAACTATGACGACATGGAGGCTGGCATACTGGACATAATAATAAGGAAGCTGAAAGAAATTCAAGGCAGTAAAAGGTGTGCCCCGTCTAGTTCGAAGGAGGTGCCATTGATCCAGAAAAAAAAGCCGGCACTCCAATCCCATAAGTGGTCTGCATTCATGACGGCCCACACATTGGTAAGAATTCAAACAGAAAAATCCATATTCATGTGTACACCGATGAAAAATGACAGAAAAAAATTACTCATGATATTGTGTATTGTTTTTGGGAAACAACAGACCGTCATTCAACGTGTCAATGAAGAAACCGCAAAACCCGGCGCCTGTGAAGACATCCAAAAAGTAGAAGACTTCGTCATGGGTTTGGAGGACGACATAGAGTTGTTATTCATCCCACTTTTTAATGCAACCATCAAACACTATACTCTGCTCACATTCAACTTTATCTCCTATGACTGGACACACTACAACTCCTTGTTGCAAACCACGTACGATACGTGCAAGGTGGATGCAGAATTAACGAAGAAAACCTTAGAGACTATCGTCAGGAGAAAAGTTGATATGATGAGGGAGAGATGCCCGGCGAAGAAGGAGTATGAGAGCAAAGTGCTGAATTATTTTCTAAATTGCCCACAACAACGGGCACCCAGCTGCCTCTTGTACACGGCGTATTATATGAATAGGTTGACGACTCCTCCCTTCGAAATACCGGGAAGAAATGACAATGAAACTCACCAGAAGATTACAAAGATGAGGTTGTCATGGGCTAAGGAGTTGCTTTCAAGCAAACATGTAAATCGATCCTAGCAATGACATTGTAAAACAACAATGTAATTATGATATAATTGGGCAAGGAACTTCTGTCTTTGATAAGCTCTGCTTTTATAATATAATCATTTTTGAATTACATTTACATCGTCAAAACCACGAAAAGTTTGACTTTTATTTACATATGAAACAACTCGAACTCATGCGCCAAAAGGGCAGTGGGTTCCTTAGCCTCAGGAGTCTATCTCTTCGACATGTTCCTTGTTGAAGAAGGATGGCTTTGCACGGTGCTCTCCCTTAAAACAAAATTCCTTGAGGCAGTGGGTTCCTTTGCCTCAGTGAGTTCCTTTGCACGGAGGATGTACGATGAAGTGACTTGCCTCAAGGAGTCATGCTACGGTTCCTATGCTCCGCTGGAAATGGATGTATCGATACATCCGAAATCTGGACCGTTGGATGTTGATCCAATGGTTCGGATTGAATAATAGTGTAGAAACATCATTTAATGCTGATTTAGACTTTTGACCTGTTGGTAACTTGCTTTAGCAGGTCATTCTTCACTTTAATTTTTTTAATGAATACCCTAAATTAATTCATATTTACTCTCTCAAAAGTCCATCCAATTTAATATTTCGTATTATATTTTTTTTGGTTACAGGCCGTCGTGGTGGTGGTGTTGGTGGTTGTGGTGGAAAGAGAAACAGAGATGAAGATGGAAATAAGAATCGGTCCGGATCGCGTCGAACGTCGTCGAGCCCTCCTAGAACAACGAGGAGTACCAGCTGCGCCGTGAAGAATCGGTTCGCTTCCCGTCGGACATAGTCGAAACCTCCTCGAACAAGAAGTATTAGCGGCGCCGCTCTAATTTTACTGTCCATGCCATTGTCAGAAATCTTATTTTTCATCTAAGAATTTAATATTTTGTTAATAAAGCTACATGTCACGGTGGTGGTTGTGAACTGAGGAAAACCTGCTTCTGAGGTCGGGCGGATCATCTTGTCACATATTTTTAAAAAAAATCTGTATTGATCGGACGAATTTTTTTTACTTTTCTAATGATAATATTTTTGAAGAGAATATTTTATTTGGACGGTGAACGGCCATTCTCTTTGCTTTTAACACGGAGAATGGCCATTCTCTTTGCTTTTAACACGGCGAATGGACGGAGAATGGCCATTCTCTTTGCTTTTAACACGGCGAATGGACGGAGAATGGCCATTCTCTTTGCTTTCTACACGGCGAATGGACGGAGAATGGCTGTTCTCTTTGTTTTTAACACGGAGAATGGCCATGCTCAAGGAGAATGGCCATTCTCCGTTATTTTAACATGGAGAATGGCCATTCTCCGTTCTTTGAAAACGGAGAACGGACACTCTCTGTGCTTTTAACAAAGTATGGTACATTTAGGACTGGAAATGTTCAAGTATCTCATAATTTTTTCACCAAATATTTACAGTATTTTTAATATCATTTACCATAGTACATTCATTTTATATTAAATCATTTTCAAGATAATCCGAATATTATTTTATCAGGCTTCCACTGTATGGCTGAACAAAATTTCTTGCGAATGTTTGAATATAATTAACCTACTATCAAAGAGAATTTTTCTTACATTACATTATGCCTTACACTGGCATCGACTTCATACTGATGGCATCGATGTACTGATGGCAATAACAAAGGATGAACATGCAGGATTACAATTATGTTTCCGTAATAACAATGGATGAACATGCATGATTACAATTTTGCTTCAGCAATAACAAGGGATGAACATGCACTGGCATCGAATTCATACTGATGGCATCGATGTAATGATTTTTTACAGAAAGCAAAACACATTACAATCAAATAAAGTTTTAGTGATCCCAGGAATGCATCCGTAATGAGGCCACCTGTAAACCCTAGCAATGCACCCAGGACTCACGAAATCTGTGATGGGCATCTGCAAATCAAAGGAATACACCAAAATATTAATATTATCTATGAAGGCCAATTGCCAACCAAATAAACGCTTCAACCAAAAAATCATAATCAAATTAAGTATACTTCATTCCAAGTCCAATAAACTGCATAATTCACGTTACAGTAATCTGTCCAATCCACGTTAGTAATTCAACATAGAACCTGCATAATTCACAATACAATAATCCAAATAAATATCAGACCTACTCTAAATTCAAGACCATATTACATTTTCAAAACAAATTACGAACTATGCACTGAGTACAAGCGAAAAGTTTAGTCTTACAATATTTCAAACACAAAATTTAGTTTGTCCGCCATGACCAACAAATATTCAGAACAATATTACAAGTCAAATATTACTTCCACATTGAAATAAGAGACATTCAAAACTCAAAAGATGAATCTTCATAGACGTCTCCATCTTCTTCTTCTTGTTTCTTTTTTTTTCCTACTTCTTCTTTCTCAAAATATCCTTCACCTACACCTTGAGGGACGGATGAAGAAAAATTATAGTCAGTATTGACTCACTTTATAGGTAGAAATGACATCCAGAAACATAAATAGAAGTATCAAAGTGATGGCTAGCATTAAAGTGTCAATGTGCACAGTCTATATTTTTACATAAGATTTTGGGCTAGCCCCATTTACCTTCTTCATGAGGGAAGGAAAATCTTATTCTTGGTCAGCAAATTCAACCTCTATCTAGTTAATCTTATCCAGAATCAATTTCTGGTTGTCGGATATAGTCTTCATCTCTTTGAAGACATTCTCAAAGTTTGCAGCAACAAAATTGTATAGATCATCAACCCTGTCCTTAGTGTTTTTGATTCCATAAGTTGATGGTTTTCCAGATGTTGATGGTTTGCTTGCAGCTGCTGCCCGTTTTCCAAACATTCGAGTGAAGGTTAGTTTTCTCATGGGGCCTTTGTTTTTAATATAAACATCCCCTGCTAAGCTTGGGACAGAATGTTTATTAGCCATGGAGCATACAAATCCTCCGAAAGGGAGAGCTGTCCTTGCAGTTGGTTTTCCCACGAGATGCATCATTCTACTGAACATGTAGGAACCTATATCCATCCTTTTTTTTCTTCCCCATATAATAAAGAAATTTTACTCTCTCGGGATGGATGGAAAACTCATGTCCAGTAGGGTTGAGTGTTTGAGATACGTAGGCATGCAACAATTTATATAAAGTTTTTAATTGATCTTTGTATACATTTTGAGGGGTCTTGGCACCCATTGAAACACCTGTAATCTCATGAATTGCATCCGTCATGGAAACATTATCAATATCTTTCATATCAAACTCAGGAACTGGATCAAATCCATAAAATTCGTTGATGACAGCAACATTTACCCTAATCAGTTTCCCTCTCAGAAACACCAGTGGTTGATCCTCTTCTTTTTCTTTAATTTCAGCCGGAAGATTTGAGTAAAATTCTCTTACTATTGTTTGGGAGATTTTCTCAAGACAGGATTTGTTCAGTTTCTCCAATTGATAGAATTTCAATATATCCAGGAAAGCTTCGTCTTCGACATCATCCATCTTAATTGATCTTTCAGGCATAACAGCCTTTTTCTTGAAATATTTAATGTATATCTTCTTAGTTTTAGAGTCTTTAATTTTTTTTACCTCCTCTCCATCCTGGGACTTATCTGATGATTACTCTTCCTCTTCATTTTCCTCTTCTGATGAGGATTCAAAATCCACAGAGTACGCTGATGACTTTGTATCCGTTGCCACCTTAGCCTTCGCTTGAGTACGCCTTCGATCTTCATAAGTTGAGTCTTCCGACGACTCTGTATCGAAGATAGATTTTCTGGTCTTTGTCGAGCAATGAGTGCTTTTTGCCTTTTTTACACGTGGCTTGGCTGCCGCCTCCGCTTTCATCGTCGCTGTCGCCGCCGCTGCTTCCGCCGCTGCCCTTTCGGCCTCTGCCCTAGCGACCATAATCTTGGTTTTCGCCGCCCTTGCAAGTTCTGCCCTTCGGGCATGTATCGCATCCCTTCGTGGATCCTTCCCCTTCGGCGACGGTCGTTGTTTCTTCGGCGGCATTTTGATTAGAAGAGGGTTTGGGAGAGGGTTTGGGAGAAGGAAGAGGGTTTGAGAGAAGAAGAGGGAAAGTTCGACCGTCTTATATGACCTTGGAAAGTGGAAAAAATTAGAATAGTTTTGAGTCTTAAATTAAATTTATTACTATTATTACTAGTATAAGACGGTCGAATTTATTACTATTAAATTTAAAAAACTACTTTCCAAAATTAAATTTATTACTATTATTACTAGTATATATCCATGTGAAATCACTACATAAACCTTTGGGATTTTGAGACCTTAATTTTAAAAAATTCTTTTCCAAAATTAAATTTATTACTATTATTACTAGTATATATCTACGTGTTCCGTATAAATTATTGAAAAATTTGGCAGAAAAAACGTGGTGGAAACATATTTATTTAAAAAAATTTGACAACATATTTAAGAATGTGAAGTTTAAGACTCAATATTTCCATTTTACGAATATTTGATTAAATTTTTGAAAATAAGAAGACTATGTACTTGAAAAGAGTAAAATTGAAACACTCAATGTTGTCCTCTATTTTACTTTGTAATCATATTTAAGATGGATTTGACGGCAAGATTGACGCTGGCAGCATAATCAATTCTATGACGTAACAAGTCATTGATGGGGATATCGTCGCTGATATATTGATTTGACGTAAAAAGATTTGTTAATTATAAAGAGCAATGCTATAGTTAGCAAATGGGTGTAAGTTGTAAGAAGGTTGTAAAAGTTTGATTGTAGCCGAAACTAAATTGAGTTAACAAAATATTATATTTCATTAAATCCCAACTTCGTCGCCGGAATATTCTCCAGAGAAGTATACAAGAGGAGGACAAAAAACTGTAAAACACGGAGAAAAAAAGGGTCTAGCCCTCACTGGCCTCCCGGAGGATCTCCGCAAAGTCCTGCAGGGTGCGCACACCCGCCCTATGGCACAGGCGGCGAAACGCTTCCCTCTTCTCCAGAGAATCCCGTTCCTCCGGAGTGATCGGCAACAGGTCAAAGTTTGGCGCCGGATGAAGAGGTCGAGCGATGACCTCCAGTGACAGCCCGCAGGCGGTCAGAAAGTTCGCAGCCGCTGCCAGCCAGTCATGGGCCGGAGGCGGCACAGAGGGTGCTCCATGCGAAGGGGCTCGGCGACGACTGGAAGAAGGCTCTGGCAATGGTTCCCAACCAGATGATCTTTTTGGAGCCATGTTAAATGTGCAACCTACTCAGATGAATGGGGACCCCTATGTATATATATACACGTTCCTAACCGACTCTTCCTATTCCTTATTGGAAGTTGGGATATAATGTTAAAGTTACAACCAAATGCTTACAACACTCTTACAACCTTCACCCATTGCTGACATGTGGGCCATGTCATCAATGGGTGAAGGTTGTAAGAGTGTTGTAAGCAAGCATTTGGTAGTAGACTATAAGAGACATTATTGATGTCTTATTCCAGGCTTAGTTGGTTGTGCTGTTTGGCTTTTACATGGAAGGCCTAGGTTCGAGTCTGGTGTTTGGGTTCTGTAGAATTTTTCCATTGTTAACATTTTTTGGGTGCTATTATATGCTTTTAACTTAGTATGGAACAATTTTTGGGACTGTTAATGGCCATTCTCCGTTCCTTTAACACGAAGAATGGTACATTTTGGACAGATGTAGGACGGAGAATTGTACATTTAGGACGTCGAATGGTACATTTAGGACGGAGAATGGTACGTTTAGGAATGTTCTGTAGGGTTGTGAATTTTAAATAGTTTGGCTGTTTAGTTTTGTTTTGAATCTATATAAATTGGTTTTGAAGGCTCGTGAAGATGAATTAGTTTGGCTGTTTGGTTGTTAATGGTCATTCTCCGTTCCTCTAATACGGAGAATTGTACATTTAGGACGGCGAATGGTACATTAGGACGGAGAATGATAGATGTAGGACGGAGAATGATAGATGTCGGACGGAGAATGGTCCATATAGGACGGAGAATGGTACATTTAGGACTGTTGTGTAGGGTTATGAATTTTAAATAGTTTGGCTGTTTAGTTTTGTTTTGAATCTATATAAATTGGTTTTGAAGGCTATGAATTAGTTTGGCTGTTTGGCTGTTAATGGCCATTCTCCGTTCCTCTAACACGGAGAATGGTACATTTAGGACGGAGAATTGTACATTTAGGACGGCGAATGGTACATTAGGACGGAGAATGCGGAAAGTTGGACGGAGAATGATACATGTAGGACGGAGAATGGTCCATATAGGACGGAGAATTTATTTTGAATAAGGTAAAATCTGTGTTGGGAAATGGCGAAATCTCTTGGATATGATTACACTGAGATGTTATATTAATGGTAAAATCTGTGTTGGGAAATGTCGAAATCTCAGAAGTGAGCCGTCTTCGGCGTCATTATATCACAGTCCATTTTATTTATAAAAAAAATAATCATGTTAAAAATTAGTATTGACAAAAGTAAAACTTGCTCAAAATGGAGAATCGAACTCATAAAAAATATCTTGTATAAAGAAATACATGCATGCATGCTAGTGTTTTCACCATTAACCCCAGTAATGATAGATCGTATCTAATTCATTATACCACTCGTACACAGGTTCTCCTGGTACTGGGATTACATTATCAAAGGGTTTTTTAAACGTCTGAATTGAATAACAAATTTTCTAAAGTTCGTCGTCGAAGATCACGTTGAAGCACCCACGTATGTCGAGCAGGCGAAGACCCTTGCAGTTGCATATGATAGATCGCAGCGTGTCTCCATTGAACATGCCGAATCCCATATGTAGGTGCTCGAGACGCGGCATCGAATTAGCCACGGCCTTTCCCTCCGCCTCGTTTTTCGTGTCCAGCACGAACATGTTCCTGAGCATGAAATTCGGAGGGGGCATGTTCCTACTCAGCTTGACCAGACGGCGACAATAATTTCCGGCGGAAATTATTCCAGTCGACGTGATGTAGAGGCAGTAGCTAATGTCGAGTTCTTCCAGCACAGGGAGAAACTCCAAGTGTCTCACGAAAGTTTCATCACTCACGTCGCACTTCGGAATGTGCAGAACCCTTCGAAATTTTCTACTGTATTATAAAAATGGGAAAACATCAATAGAAATTAACAAAAGTATACGTAAAATTTTGTAATAGAAAAAATAAAGTATTAGAATAAGACCAAATAAAATTTTGCACTGGCCTTAAACATGCAAAAGAGAAGGCTGCTTCGTCGAGCTTGTACGCGGAGAGGGACCCTAGATGTCCCTCACTGCGAGCCACGAGCTTCATTACGGTCAAACTAATCTCAGCAATTTTCTGGGTCCTCCGGCACCACTGTACCAAGTCGACGTTGGACCAATAGTCTAAGGGACCGTTGAGCGCCTTCCACCACGAACGGCAAACTGGGGCCACGTTGCACATTACCTCGTCCGCCGGCATCCCCGACAGTACCAGTATCATCGAGAGAATCTCGGTAGGGATGACGGCCCATCCGCTGCAGTTGATCTTGCTCCTCTCCATTGCGACTGTTCTTCTTCTTCTTTCCTTTGTTTCTCTCTAGTCGGATGGGTTCTCTTCTTTGGAAAAGGCTATTTAACCCTCGTTTACGCGGGTGTATGTAACCCGCTCGTGGAGGGGTGTGTCCGAACAAGTCACAAATCTATTAGGAAATAACGGTAATGCCACTGTATTAATATTAGCAATTAGTCGTTTGGGCTCCCAACATATTTGGGTGATGCCATCTCCCATTATGTGGCATCTGACATGGCAGATGACATAACAGCTGACATGGCAAATTTTAACCCCAAAAATTAATTACCCAAATTTTTTTAATGTTAATGTTAATGTCAATATTAATATTAATGTTAATGTTAATGCTAATGCTAATGTTAATGTTAATATTAATGTTAATATTAATCAATGTTAATTTAATATTAAATTATTTATTTACTATTAATGTTCATTTTAATATTAATTTTATTGTTAAATTTTGCCATGTCAGCTGTCATGTTAGCAACCATGTCATATGCCACATAATGGAAGATGGTATCACCCAAATTTTTTGGGAGCAAATAGCATTTTTGTAATATTAGTTTTAATTATATTGTAAATTTTAAATTAACAGAAAAGCCAATGTAGATTTAATATTAATGCTCTGAATAGCCCAACTCATCATGCCAATTGGCTACAACGCTCATGATCTCTCTAGCTCACAAAGGAGTATATTGTTCCATACATTATGTCTCTTTATAGCCAACAAGTAGTCTTCGGCTGAACATCTCGCAAGTCCGAACGCCAATGTGGTAGCTCCTCTTGAACGCTAAGGACTCCATGCATCTGGAAGTCCAAGCCGAGCCCCGCCTCGAGCCGAACCTATCCTGAACTTGTCCACCACCGTGTCCCTGCGGCAGATACAGTTAGACATAATGTTAACATAAACATTATGATCGTGCTCATCTATGTCCCATTTCGCCTAGCCTGCAAGGTTAGAACTTTACATAAGAAATCATATCATTTCACTCAACCAACCAACCGTAAACTTAAACATATGCATAAGGGTGGCAGGCCCTGCGCCTGCACCCAGCGCTAATCTCAGCCCACCGGCCCTATCTATATGAAGGTCACGATGATTCTGTCACAACCCGCACCCTGATTAGGGGCACGAGTACGTGGTTACGTCCACCCTGATTAGGGGCACGAGTACGTGGTTACGCCCTATCTATATGAAGGTCACGGTGTTTCTGTCACGACCCGCACCCTGATTAGGGGCACGAGTACATGGTTACATGGTTACGTCCAGCCTCGAGCCGAACCTATCCTGAACTTGTCCACCACCGTGTCCCTGCGGCAGATACAGTTAGACATAATCTTAACATAAACATTGTGATCGTGCTCATCTATGTCCCATTTCGCCTAGCCTGCAAGGTTAGAACTTTACATAAGAAATCATATCATTTCACTCAACCAACCAACCGTAAACTTAAACATATGCATAAGGGTGGCAGGCCCTGCGCCTGTACCCAGCGCTAATCTCAGCCCACCGACCCTATCTATATGAAGGTCACGGTGTTTCTGTCACAACCCGCACCCTGATTAGGGGCACGAGTACGTGGTTACGTCCACCCTGATTAGGGGCACGAGTACGTGGTTACGCCCTATCTATATGAAGGTCACGGTGTTTATGTCACGACCCGCACCCTGATTAGGGGCACGAGTACGTGGTTACATGGTTACGTCCAGCCTCGAACCGAACCTATCCTGAACTTGTCCACCACCGTGTCCCTGCGGCAGATACAGTTAGACATAATCTTAACATAAACATTGTGATCGTGCTCATCTATGTCCCATTTCGCCTAGCCTGTAAGGTTAGAACTTTACATAAGAAATCATATCATTTCACTCAACCAACCAACCGTAAACTTAAACATATGCATAAGGGTGGCAGGCCCTGCGCCTGCACCCAGCGCTAATCTCAGCCCACCGGCCCTATCTATATGAAGGTCACGGTGTTTCTGTCACAACCCGTACCCTGATTAGGGGCACGAGTACGTGGTTACGTCCACCCTGATTAGGGGCACGAGTACGTGGTTACGCCCTATCTATATGAAGGTCACGGTGTTTCTGTCACGACCCGCACCCTGATTAGGGGCATGAGTACGTGGTTACGTGGTTACGTCCAGCCTCGAGCCGAACCTATCCTGAACTTGTCCACCACCGTGTCCCTGCGGCAGATATAGTTAGACATAATCTTAACATAAACATTGTGATCGTGCTCATCTATGTCCCATTTTGCCTAGCCTGTAAGGTTAGAACTTTACATAAGAAATCATATCATTTCACTCAACCAACCAACCGTAAACTTAAACATATACATAAGGGTGGCAGGCCCTGCGCCTGCACCCAGCGCTAATCTGAGCCCACCGGCCCTATCTATATGAAGGTCACGGTGTTTCTGTCACGACCTGCACCCTGATTAGGGGCACGAGTACGTGGTCAATGGTATCCTGTCAGAAAAATGAGCAAGTACAAACACCAACAGAAGTTCCATATGAATTGACAAATACTATAAGAGACATTATAATGAAATACAAGACAAAGATATAGGCGACTTGGAAACCATTTGAAGCCGAGTTACAACCCTTGGACCAATAAATGTAAAATGTGATTTGAATTATTAGAGCGATATGTGATCTGCTAGGGAGTCATGGTGCTCCCTGAACTTTAGCCGGTGTACCTCTCTCCACTGCTGCCATAGCTACCTGATGCAAGTTCTCCATGGTCTGTCGCAGCAATGACCCTGGCCTGTCATCACGCAATGACCATGGACGGTTCGCACCGTAATGCATCTTTGGCATCCTTATGTGTAAGACTATGATCGCTTCGATACAGGTTGCTAGACCAATATCCG
Organism: Iris pallida; assembly: GCA_029216955.1. Taxonomy (NCBI): domain Eukaryota; kingdom Viridiplantae; phylum Streptophyta; class Magnoliopsida; order Asparagales; family Iridaceae; genus Iris; species Iris pallida. Next base: position 14,980,702 of record JANAVB010003398.1, on the reverse strand, counting down.
AAGGATCCCAAACCTACTGATATCATAGCTTATCACAACACTTGACGGTCGCAACCCGTCCTAATGATGTGCACCATAAATACCATACATAATTCCCTCCTTTAAACTACTAGGTTGAATTAAGATGATGTGCACCATAAATACCATACATAAATACGTACACTGGACGATCGCAACAATATCATAGCTTATTGAGTATATTATATTGACATTGCTTGTCCTCCATTCGTAGTTTATCGTTCTTGACAGGTTTTGATATTATATATGTTGTTAAATAGTAGAACTAGACAGCGTTCTACGTCGTTTCTGCGGTGTAGGCTGGGACGCTGTCACGTTATGGCAGTCTATTCTTGTGTATTGCTCCTTCAACCAATCCATTCCTAGGCCAAGGGACCGATTCGGCCCGCAGCAAAAGGGTCGTCGTCTAACCCAGCTATAGTCCGTGATGTCTTGACATTGCCAGTGGCCTTCACACCCTTTCACTGCTTAACAAATGCACGTGACACGGGACGCTGCTTGCTATACTTCGATAGCCCAACAAAACTCTTTTCTAATGTGTTCGTGCAACGACTTGACAAGCAAGGGCTACGTCAAGCCTAGCATCGAGGGAAATACGACTTAAACTATGGGACAAGCGAATGTTAGTATTAATTGTAGTTCCAATTACATTTTAAATAAAAAGAATGCAATTTTAACTTTAACTAGTTTGAAGTAAATGTTAAATCCAAAACTATTTTTAATTTTAGTAGTCATATTAGTTTCAATAATATTGTAAATGTTTAAATTAACATGAATGCCACGGTATTAGAAACCTAGCTAGCTGATGTCACGTTGCTCGGGGCTCGGTTAGTGTTCGTCTAAACTAGTACGTGCCAACTAGTTATTAGTAATGATAACCAAAAATTGAATTTTAAGTTTAAAATCTAGTCGAGCTCGATCCTTCCTCTTTATCCCATCTCCCACACTCTCTTTCTCTCTCTCTATCTCTCTCAGGGTTCTTTCTCACATGTTGTGTTCCTTAACGCAACAGGTCCCGTAGCATTAAATGCTCTGCATGCGTTATTCTACACAATTTAATAATAAACACTGATACCATATCATTAGAAGAGCAAAGGTTGTCTTGGAAGTCGTAAAAAATTACTTTATATTGTCTTCTCAATACTTTTTTTGCATTCGAGATGACTTTTTAAACTTCTTGTCATTTTTGAATATAGCCGCCTATGCAAGTTATTGTCTTCTGCGGCTCTGTCTCATGCCACATAGGATACACAATACATAACAAGACAATAGGGTTTCGTAGCATTAAATGCTGATGCATGTGTTATCCTACAAAAGAGGGCCACGTGGAGATTGCTGTTGCATGCTTCCTCATGCGTTATTAGCTACACATTTTAATAAGGCACGTACCCAGAAGACGAGAAAGTTTTGTTGGAAGTTGTTTCCTTAAAATTATGCTTGCTCCTAGAATCACTCAAGATTTTTCATGAGCCATCAAAAGAGGGCCACATGGCGGAGTTACAATGAAGACGAAAAGGTTGTGTTGTTGCCTTGCTGGAAGTTGTTTCTTCCTGCATAATGTTTTTTGTACCTCCAAATTGCACTTTCAAACTGTCCATCCTTACGTGGCAGCTGACGTGACATGTTGATCTGGCAGCTGACGTGGCAAATTTTTTTGTAAATAAAACTAAAAATAAAAATTAACATTAAAGTTAATATTCCAGATTAACATTAACATTAATATTAATATTATCGTTAACATTAACAATAATATTAATATTAACATTAACCTTAACATTAATATTAACATAAATTAATATTAACACTAAAATAACTTTGATATTAACGTTAAATTATTATGGAAGAAAATTGGGTTGTTAACTTTTTGGATTAAAATTTGCCATGTCATCAGTCATGTCAGATGACACACTATTAATTTAGGAAAATGCTAAGAAGCTCATTTATTTAACATGCCACATCAGATGGGAGGGCTATATATAGAGGGTCAATATGGAGGTACGATAATATCATTACTCTTTCTTCTTCTATTGTTTCTTGTCCTTCGTTTCTTCTGCTGGTTTCTAACACACACTATTTTCTTCAATGTCGACGTCACATGGAGAAAGTGATCGTCGTGGGGAAGATTTAGTCGATGAAGAAATCCTCCATTCAAGAGGACTGTCAGATGATTTGCCGCAAGATGAGCAAAGTTTGGAAGATGTTAGCTTAGGAGACAGTAAAGAACAAGATGAAGACATCAACTCAAACAACGAAATGTTATTTCGCATCACCCTTTCTAATGGATTTAAGAAATGCGTTATAGTTTTACATATATTTCTCATGTTTATTTTGTTTTATTCTGTTCTTAGGGACGCCGATGAATCTCCATTGGATTTCGATGCAGCGACAATGAAAAAAATATTGCAATCTGCCAACATTAATAAAGATCCAACTATGCTCTTAGAAGAAGATGTTGTTGGCCTACAGTTCAACTCTATTGAAGAAGCAGGGACATTCTACCGAATTTATTCAAAAGCATATGGTTTCAGTATTAGAAAGAACGAGGTAAAGAAAAACAAATCTGGTATGGTGACGATCCGTAGTTGGTGTTGCTCGAATGCGGGATTCAGACACAAGAAATACAAGGAAGCTCCAAACAGGGTTCGTGAGCCAAGAA